>JASGXE010017777.1:0-75303 GCA_030068105.1 Sinentomon sp. SZTP_YWyxl
AGACATTTATTATTGATGAATGAAGGCAATGCACAATTTGTACTAAGGGAAGCAAGCATGCTTCCAAGAAATATGCAGCTCTGAATAGACACATCAGTACGTCGAATAAATTAAACGTAACATATTTTTCATTCCTATCAATTGACTGGGAGAAGCAGAGCAGGGGTGAAAGTGGAGCGTGTGCCCTTCCCTTCAGCTAACTCCTGTGTCTCCACCCTGTTGTTGCCTCCTCCTTTTCCATAGCTTGCGGACTCTACTCTTGGCGACTGAGGAGCAAGTTTTCCTGCCCCTCTTCAGGCACTTTTTGGTCGGCTGCTTATCGGGAATGGTGTTACCGATACTTCCGAATATTTCATTAAGCTCAATGCCAAAGCCTTCGGCAAGGTTCTGTTGCTTCCTGTAGTTATCCCTTAGTGATGCCCTATTTTCTTCAACGATGTTGAACGCTGCTGTTTCGTGAGGCCTTATTCCTTCCATCAATGAGGTCCAGAGGAACATCTGAAGAAACCTCCTCGTCAGCAGTCCATCTGCTTCATGCGGTGATAACCTCCTTTGTCCATTAGAGAGGTCATAATCCAACTCCTCCAAAGGCGAGGATTCGGTTTTGTTTTCCCAAATCGCTTTCAGGTTGTTCCTCTGCAGCAGCAACGAACGGTAGCCGACTAGTGAGGCCATATTTGGCAGTAAGCAACTGTTTATCGAATTTATGCCATATTCCGGAAATTCCAGCTTGGGCGGACATTTTCCAACTGCAGGGTGGTTCTGCTGCATCCACTCGGAGGATTTTTATCGGTGGTGCTGCATTTGGGCCAGGTTGATTTTTTGGAATACCACAGCCAGACGGGACAATTTTTGCTCTTGTCCTTTGCATACCAACATCTCTTCAAATTGGTCAACCAGCCATTCACTGTCGTCTGGAGTTCCACGAACCCTCTCAGAGAGTTGCGCCTGTCTTGCACTGGTTATCGGCGGAAGGTCGTCACTGGGAGGCCTTGACACATTTTGGGGATGAACTCTGAGCAATTTGAGCATTGAGGACACCCAGGTGTCTGGAACATTCAGGAACAACCATCTAAAATTCCTTGCGGGGGTAAGTGGTTTTCCACCTCCGTTCACTGTTTTTACCATTATTGTTTCGAGTCAGAAAAAATCACTTGATTTCAGCATGTGGAAAATCTCTTGGGAATAGTCTTCCGCAAAATATCTACTCGTACATGAAGGTCTTTTCACACAAATCGGTAAGTCCTTCTGGCCACTCTCACTTTACAGAAACAAAGACGGACCTTTCCAAAATCAATTCAAGGTGGGTTCTTCTGCACTCCACAAATGGGAAAATTCCTTCAAAGCAAATAGGGAAAACGTGTTCTTCCGTTTTGTCTCTATTTGCAGTTTTAATTTCCGGATGAACAAGATCCGCTTTTTACTCACGGTATCAGCTCCAGTTCAAGATCTGAAAACACTCATTCCCGGATTCGCACCGAGCAGAATTCAGAGGAAATTGTGGTCAAGGAAACCATACAAGAAACGACGGCCACATGAGTTGTCCCAGTCGTAACTCGAAAGTTAAGTGCCGTTAAATCATTTTTCCCATTTAATGAGCTTTGGCCCTTTCACGGCGACATCCATCCAAAAACACTCCAGTGAACCCGAAGCGGGTTTATGCATTACCGGACTACGCAGTGTTTTATTCTTCGGCCGTTTGGCACCCGTTTTTAACGTTTTGATTTTGTTTTTGGTTTTTATTAGTTCGGCCAAGTGCCTTTGTTTTAATAATTGTTTATTTACTCTGCAAATGTTTTCTACGTGGTCCAACCTGTGCTCACAGTGCTTCAACTCACGTTCAGATTAAACGTTATGAAAAATCTTGCTGTTGTCTGTCACTTCCATTTGGCGCTCATACCAATCACCAACCGTCCATTACCTTTTTTAGGGTTTTTTACCCAATAAGGGTTTTGGTCCGTTAAAAACCTATGGGTGGGATTTTCGGTTTGAAACCGGCCGGGGTCCCAAATCGGAAGCTTTGGCCGCCCATCACAAAGGAAACCTGAACCGAATGCCATTTCACAATTTAATCCTACAAATGCCTGGCCACCTCAAAATTGGCCAATCTTCCTTTTTTTATTTTTGATTTTAAATTGAAGTAAAACTGTGTCAAAATATTTAATCCAATTATCATAGCCCAAGTTCATTAAAAGGCCTTCATTTTTAGCCTTTGGGTCCTATATTTTTTTTTTTATTATTAATTTCCCAAAACCTCACGGGAAGATGAAAAAAATGTTGAATCCCTCTTTTCAATTTTACCTTTTTTCAGCCGGTGCAAGGACCTTAAATAACCAAATGGTTGGGCCCAAATTTGGGCCAGTAGGAATAAAAGGATGTTGGGAAAACTGAAAAGGAAAAATTGCATCCCCATAAACTTCTGTGAAATACGAGTCACTCCAGGAGGAGTATTTTGGGACATTGCAGTAACACTGAGCAGTGAAGGCCACCTCATTTATTTATTTTATTTATTTATTTATTTGAATGAGTGGTAAAGATTTTGCCACTTTTTGTCTTGCATTTACTAGGCACCTTAAACACAGCTGCATCTCATTGTTGTGACTTGGGCCTAAACAGTAGGGTGCGATTTCTCACCAAACGAATCTGACCAACATACCACTCGTGCTCAAGCATTACTGTCGGTACCTTGAAACTGTCAATAAACTGAATGAGCAAATCACAGGAGTCCGTTATGAGTGGATGAAGCATGTAAAACACAGGCTCTCTGAAACTTTGTTGCCGGTTATGAAGTTGAATTCTAAAGGGAAGGGCTCCTTGAATGATAGATAGACAGACTACAGCAAGAATACCTCGGTGTTTGGAGTTGGATGGAGAAAGAAACACGGAATGTAATTTAGTTGAGAAAATAAGTTAAGCATTTAGCTTGTGCCATGGATGAACTATGACTCATCCAATCTAACACTGACTCTCATCATTGTGTGTGCCGATATATTAGACCCAAGTCAAGCCATTTGAAAACAAATTCAACATACAGACAAAGCAATTCCCAGCATTGCTGATCAGTGGGGCTGAACCCTACAACAACCAATGTTATGTTGGTAGGTCAAGGCTTGTTGGCCATTTGCCTTTTTTCAGATAAAATTCGTGGTGGCTTTATCCTTGTTCTGTATCCTGATAAAACCATTGCATTAATCACACGAAAGCTGCTCTCCTTCATTTGCCATTTTTAAATGCAGACTGAACATAAGTATCAGATAGAGAGCCACAACCGTTGATGCTAAAGTCATGCAGGATAAAATGAAGCCCATTACAGAGAAATTAAATATGAAAACACGTTTCATATGAATGAATCAACTTACATCACCTGGCATAACTGTTGACTCCATGCATTCATGCTTGGATAGGTACTTTATCTTGGCCCTGATTGTTTAGTTTTTAATATCCTTAATTATCAAAAGAAATACAAGTCTTACGACTTGTGCAATATGCCTAATCAATTTACCTGCCAAGTTGCACCCCAAAAACATGTGCCATGTGCTGACGTTCGGTGAAACATATTTTCCGTGGGTTTTATACGTACGTATTATACCACATAGGTATATTACCGTAAGTTTTACCGTTTGATACCTACATGATGTATTATACCGACCCATCCCTGCTCGCAATGCAACGTACAGGACTACCTAGTCTTACCTCTTGTTTTGTTTTTGTCTTGAACTTATACACATTCTTCCTTATTCGACCGTCTTCCAGCATAGATTCGTCAACAATAGGCCTATCCTTCACTAGATTTAGCCAAACTAGCTGGCTCAATTCACACAAGTATACCTAACCCTATCAACTGTGACGTGTTCAGTATCACTTTCTAAATTTATTTAAAAAAAAAAGAAACAAAATAAAGTTAGCAAACTTCAATTACCAGATCATATAGATAGGACAAATTCATAATCATCTCCAGGGAACAATAATTTTCACCAATTCTCTTCCTCTCTGTCTCTGTAACTGGATTGGGCAACTTCCTTCTCACTCACAAAGTGTTCTTTCCTGATGCAAAAACCTTCACAACAGGGTAGCAAATCCTCCAGATCCGATCTCTTGGGTGCTCAGCTTTCCAATCAATGCTGTTGACCCGTCAGAATGATCTCTCCCAACACCTTGGTCTTGATTGACCAAACCCCACTTGTTATGACGAGATGGCACAGCACACTTTCCTGCCACCAAAAGTCCAAACCTCCAGGGGCTTACGAGATGCGGTTGTGGTCACCAACTCATTCCTTTAGCCTCTGTACCCTCCATCCATTTCATCTCGGTTACCCTCTTTCTCTGATAAATGGGCTGCTTCACCATTCTTCAAATCAGGATTAAAAATTCTTCTTGCTCCAACCCATGTAAGGCTGAATTATTTGCAACGGAGTGAAAGCCTCCGGATGAAACAATTGTCTTCAATCTTTACACCCCCCCAACCCACCTAAAATAGGAATAGAAAAGATAATAATTAGATTGACACTTTCTATTCATCTGTCCGTCACAGCAAGTCAGTAAAAAGTGGAAAATTCAAAAAATAACATACGCAGTTGGACGGACACCCCTGATTTGCCAATTTGAATTTGAAGATAACTTCACTCACGTAGGTACGAGCCAAGATTTTGCCTTTAACTTTGTGTGATTTTTTCTCATCACCTAAGGCCTAATTTTTTATATGTGTGGGCCTTCCTTTGCTTTTGATGATGGATTTTAACGAATGGGTACCCACCTAGTCCTCATTTGAAATTTGTCAGCATTCTTTTCCACCACGGTTTTTACTGGCTCGTCAATGGCTGTTTGTCAAGATGTTCGTGGGATTCGATTTGCAACTCTGGACCTGCATGTCTTGGCCTCATAACATCCGCATTTGCTTGCAGTGATGCGATGTGATGGCATCACAAGTCTATTTCGATTCTCGGTTTGTCAACTACTTTGTGACATGTGGTCTGGATGTTGAAACAGGACTTGAACCAGATTCATCGGATTCAGGTATGTACCTATGGAATGCATTTTTTAAAAAATTGTCTTTGGCCTCCACCTCTCAAGAAAAAAGACTGCAATCCTGCATAGTGTTCGAAATTTCCTTGGTTTATTCAACTTTGGGAAATTTCCTGTGAAATTTCAAAAGAGAAAATGGGAATGTGTCCCAAATTTCCTTAAAAAATTGGGAAATTTCTTGCAGTGGGCACAGTGGTTTGATTTGCGAATGGGAAAATTTACAAATTTATTCTTGCCAATGCTCATTCGCTTGTGTCATTGTGAGTAGGTTGCTATGGTCTGTAGCAAGTTGCTTCAAAGTATGGTCTACTTTTATTGTTGTTAGGTACATTTACGTGAAAAATCAGGTTGCTGTGCTTGGAAGTAGGTTCTTGAGTAACAACTACATTGGTTTGCGACAAAAAGTGGGTGCTAAAGGCTTGCTGGTATGACAATAATTATCTCGCATTGCAAAGAATTAAACGGATTAAAATGTCTTTTTCCATTTCAGCAAAAGAAATGCCTGAAACTGGCACCTGCAACCATTATCCAAGCTTACTTTAGACGTAATGATTTAATTAAAATCGAAGGACAGTATGAAATACCAGATCGTGTGTTTTTCCTGTTTTCTTTCTTCCTTCGAAGTGCCAAAAAGCCATCACTGCCTTGTCATTTGTTTTGTCAATTCAAGCAACACACTTGTTTGACAGGCAACTACCTATTGCAAGGCGATCCATGTGGTCAAAAAGCTTTTCATTTCATTGGCGGACAGTTTCGGATCCCTCATGTGAATGTTGTGAAATGAGTAGGCCTACCTAATTTTTTGCCAATGAACTGTGGCCATGACACAGAGAATTTATAAATTGAAAGGTTTCACATTTTTTCATTGTTGACGCATTCAGAGATTGGCCATTTCTTTGATCCAATTGTTGTTTATCAGTTCTGTTGTTTGTTTGGTGTCATCTGTGATGAAGGAAAACGGGAACAAAATTTCTCGGCATGATTGAAAGAGTTTTTGGCCGCTTTGGACGAGGAATTTCTTCTATTCCATTGCAAATCCACTATCTATTCTTCCATTTTCAAACCTGTATTTTTCTCACAAGTGCTGCATGCAAATCGTCCTAACAACAACAATTCTTTCCATTTTCATACGCACGTTCATCCATGGGTTGATCTTCTTTCGTGAAGCTCAAAATTCCCTGATTGCCTTGAGGTATTTTATGGCCTTTTTCACCATGATCCTTTACAAACGGGGATTTTCAAACAAATTTTGCGAGGACAGTTTTTTACTGATCGTTTCAAAACAAAGGTTACTCTTTTGTTTCCTTGATTACTCAGTTTGCATTTGAAAGTAGGTACCTATTGAAAGGTTTTTGTGTAAGGGGTCATTTTTTCTCAAGATGTCGGAAGTGTCATTTTTAACAAAAATATTGTGCACATCCGAGATTCGGAAAAAAAAGAGATTCGGAAAAAAAATTAAAAATGCCAGTCGTTCCCAAGAAATGGAATATTCGGTCTGGGGTCGAGGAAAAGAAGGAAAGCGATTGAGACAGGATGATGTATTCGGGCGAGCTTGTAGAAATGACTTATTGCTGGTAGGTACAGGGTGTTCAGAATATCCAGAAGATTGGTTAGGTTCGATCAGATTAGATTCAGATTAAACGATGGAATTTCTGGCAGCTTTTTCTGTTGTTGATAGTTTCTGTTTTTGTTTGCTCCCGATTGTTTTTCAGCATTTTAACCAAACCTAACAACCTGTTTCAACCTAACACTAACCTCTGGATCTTCTGAACACCCTGGGCCACCAATGAGCCATTTCTGCCTGCCAGAATAGGTATGTCATACCATCCCAACCGAATTCCATTTTCCCCTTCATCCCACAGGGAATATTCCATCCTGGTCCCACCATGAGATCGACATAACTCCAAAAAAGTTTCAAATTCTGTCTTTTCTCTTTCGAATCACAACCAACTTAATACGCTGCTACCGAACTTGCCAGAGTACCGAACACAGGACAACCCTTCAGACCATAACCCAAATATTACGACCTACAGACAATTAACAAACAACTTAGCGTTAAAAGTAGCCTAAAACAAGCCTTGCTGCATTGGTGATGGATGGTCCTTGTCTTTGTGTGCCTCTGATTGATCTGAGTTGAAGATTGAAGTGGGCCCAAGAGCTGTTTTTTCAAAGTTGGCCCAAATGCACTTTTCAGACAGACGGAAACAAAAAAAAATGTCTTTATTTTGAGGCAAAATGAATTTGATATTGAGTTTGTTGAAAAAGAACCTTGGTACCTAGTGAGAAGTAAAGCCGACAAAGAACATCATGCGAGATTTTCTTTGCGACAGCGGACTGCCATTGGTAGGGCTAGTGGTAGTTTTTCATTGGTTCTGTTCTGTCTGAGTTTGTACTTTGTAGGTACCTACGTAGGTCAGTTTGTAGAGGCTTTTTGCATTTTGGTTTTGGAGATCGGCTCTTTTGATTTGCATTCAGTCTGTCATTGGCTTCGGTTTTGCCTTTCTAAGAAGTGTCCAATAACAACCAGACCGGAAATATGGTTTTTCACCACTGTTAACGATGGTAGGATAACTTATCAGGGATACCACTTTGGAACAGCTTTAATTTTATGTTTCAGTCTGTGTCCCCACCCCCACGCGACATGTTTAGAATTTTCATTTACTGCTGATAACCAGGGATTAAATTGTAGGGGGGTGCACGGTGCTACGAGTACCTCTACATCTACCTACTTGTGTGGTAACACGAACCACTAAAAATTACCCCTATGGTAAAGTGGCTGTAAACGAAAGCTTGCCACTAGGCACTTCCAATTTCACAATTTAATATCTGCTGATAACTCCACCCACTTCAGCATAAAATTAAAAAGGTACCTACTTTAAAATGAGATATGAAAAAGGCACCTTGAGTAAAAAGAGGTGCTTAGGCAATTGTTATGGGAATCCTTTTGAAGGCCCCATACTGGATAGTTGGTACACTTGCTTAGAATTTTAAATTCACATCCACGGTTACCTGGGTTTTCATGAATCATAATTTTTACGAGATTTGGGCCATTTTCTTGAACTTTTTTTTATTCATTTTTTGAATTAGTCCAGTAATTTTCCAAATTTCTCAAAATGTTAGGAAATTTCTCAGTCCAAACACAAATCTTTCAGGGGAAAAATAATTTAGGTATCCTCATTCTGTGCTGAGGAGCAACTAACATTTTGGAGGGAAATATTGTTAACATCATTGCAAAGAACATCCATGGAAAAATTTAACATCATTGCATTTCTTCTGATGTATGGGAGATAAGGTTGGGGTGGGAATGGTTAACATGCGAGCATGAGTGGCATTGATCCTTGGAGGTAAAAAAGGTAAAAAATAAAAAAAAATGATTTGATTTGATTGATTTGAAAAATTGATCCTCAATGGTAAAAAAAATTGGCACTCTCTGAGAATTAAAAGTTTGACAGTTTTGCACGAACTTTGTTTGACCTCACTCCCTGATACTAGGTACCCCCTGGAGGGTAGCCACACCATCGGATGCCTTGCTGCCCCTTCAGAAATGTGCTGGTTCCCCAGCTCATTTCTCAGCTAACAGGTGGTGTTTTTGATAACCAATACCTACCTAACCCTGATCTACTTCCCAATAAAAAGACGATTGAAGAAACTTTATCATCAGGTCGACCCTGCCTTCTGCAATAGTTGTTGAGAATGAGGTGGAAAATTGATGCATTGCTTTTGCCTTGTCTTTTTTTGAATTGCAACTCAGAAAAAACTGGATTCTCACTTCATTTTAGCCCACTTGTAGGTACCTAATTAAATAACCACTTGAAGCAAGTGTTTTTTGGATTTATCATCTTGGTTAACCCACCCATCCTTCGTTGAGCCTGATTTTTGCTCTTACGCCAATTAACCAACCGTGGAACCAAATTGTTCTTGCTCATGTTGAGTCAGGGAGAGTTTGGACCTCAGGCAATAAGTGAAGTTATAGGTTATACCTACCATTTGAGATATTGCTGGGTTTGTTGTCTCCATCAACTACTACTTGCATTAATTGAAAATATTGCTGAGGCAAGGCCTACCAACGCACTTATGTTTAAGTTTAAGGTTATGTTACAACCCACTTATGTTTAAGGTTATGTTTAAGTTTTGAAATTGCTTAGCCTGAAGGGTTGACGCCTTTCATGCTAAGGTTATTGTTTCTTACATTATGATGATTTATTTAATTTCAGCTCAAGATCAGAGGGTTACTCCACTGGAAAGGTCATTCAAATCCAGAGTTTTGTCACATTTTCCAGCTGATGGTATTCCTGGAAAGCCACTTGATAAGGATGCTGTCTGCTTGGTTCGTTTGTATTTTTAGTTATTTTTTTAATCAGTAGGTTCCTATGCTAATTTGCACCTATACGTGTGTGATCATGTTGTCTGTCTCTTGGGTGGTTGAGTGGTAGGTATGCATCTTAACTGGTGTGGTGCATCTTAAAGTGGGGATCATAGGTGGGTTCTGACAAATTTCCATCTTAAGTGGTGAATTAATACAGTTTAGGATACCTACTTACGTGCCAGCATGGGTCATTTTTTCTCTGGTGCGTGATATCAATAATTTATGGACCTATTAAATCAGTTTTGAAGAATTACCTAAGTCATTGTTCACTTCGGTAGGTAGCTCTAGTATTTGATGAATGTGCATAGGTATACCTATTCTAAGATTAGATATCAACCGGATCTTGAATTATTGTGACATTTTTATTCAGGATGAGCATGGCACTGCAAAAGTGTAAATTATTGGTGAGCAAATCAGGTGGAAAATTGACATGGAAAGTTACAGTTCAATAAGGTCTGTGATAATGAAACATTCCGACTCATGTCAAGTCAAGTAGGACATGATACACATTTCTGTTTTTTTTTCTTCTGAGATGCCATTCAATAAATTGATAGGTATGACATTTGACTCAGGTTCCTATGTCAATCTTGTCCTGGAGAGTGGAAATGCAGTTGTCACTTGTGCTCTGTTTCCTGAAAATCAAAGTTCCAATTTTTGAGTTGGTAGGTAGTTAGTTTCAACTCTTTCCTTTTCTGCTTTTTTCAGAAGCCAATTTTTTCGGCTTCCGGTTTTTACCAAATGGTCCAGGTCCTTGCCTTGACATCTCTCTCCAGGAGAGTTTGACAATCTCCACTGCAAATGTTTTGAACATGGCTCATGTTGCCATCGAGATTCAAGACCCTACTATAGGTACGGTCCTGTCTTCAAGAGACGACTCGACTGGCTGCAGAAGTCTCCTCTGAAGATGGTCGATGGGACCAGGATGGTCTCTATGGCAACGCGAGCCAGACTCAAATCAATGTGGAGAGTGGAGTGGAAATCATAAAACTCATTGCCTGGCATGAGGGCAATGGCATCTCTGCTGGGTACCAAGTTAATTGATAGCCAATGTGAGTGATGAGTTGACAGACTGCTTTTGCAATTCTTGAAATTCTTTGCCTTTTGCTAAACAGGAACCAACTCAACCTTCTGATGTCTACCCTATCGGAAAATTATGTTACCTACCTCAGTCATCCGGCTCCATAAACGAGTGTCACTCGTGGTTGGCCATGGAGAACAAAAGTCAGGTACCTGTTTCGGCTATGGGGATATTTTTGAAAAATGAACACAGCTCATTGTTCGGGCGTGAATGATTAAGGATGCCTTGAATCTTGATATAAGCCTGTCCTGTTTGTTTTTGCAGGTTTTACTCTATTTCTCCACATTACATCTACCTATTCTGCATTCACTTAGCTCTCTTTGCCAAATGGTGTCAGATTCCGAACACAGCGTCACGATCTGCACCCGAGATTTCATCCATTTGTGATAACTAGAGAAGATGGATCTCGCACTTACGGGTTCAGTTTGAAATTGTTTGAAGAGGTTGATAATGATGACGTATCCACTGCCCTTCAGACCTTGCAAGTGAGTTGCTCAGCTCAAGAGCCTATCTTAATATCTTATTCCATCCTCCCTCTGTATTTTCTCATTGTTGGCTACTTTGTCTGACCCTGGCTGCTCCACTTTGTTCATCGACAGCCGAGAAATACTGTCTGTGGCAAGCAGGGATGGGTAAACGTAGAAAACCCACGTATAATACGTGACGTATAATACGCACGTATAATACGTTGTAGAAAATGTATAAAACCTTACAGGGCATGTGGGGTATCAAACCACTCAGCAAAAGGTCGCGGTTCATGCAAAAACATTTTTTTTGGAAAAAGGGACAGTTCCCCAGACTAACTTCACAAAGAGTGCTTCGAAATCCAACTACCTACTAGGAGTGAACTCAGAAACATAAGTTATTTTTTCTGCTCCTCAGAAGGATCTTCATTGGATAAACCACAACGGCATGGTGTTTTTGGACTTTCTTTTTTTGATTTTGTTATCCCAACCCAAGTTAGCAGCATGAATCGAAACTCGTGGACTTTTTGAAAAAAAAACCCAAATTTTTAAGAGTCTGCTAGGCCCATGCCTCAACCTTCAACTTTGTTTTGATTTCCAGACACAACAAGGTTTATACTGTTTAAATCAAAAGTCGCACAAACGATGGGAGCGCAATTTTTGTCATTGCGCTGTTTAGCGATAACAAAAACATGCCAATGAGTTTCGTTGCTTCCTACATACACAGGGTGTGCATAATTTGAATGTTTTTGTTTTCGCCAAATAAGTTGATGCTTTTAAACGTCTCTAGAGTGATGAGGTGTTTGGAGGGGTCACAGCAGACAACGGTCTCAAGTAGAGGACTGAAGGAGAGTTCAGGACGACGGCGGTCTCAAGTGTGGGATCTTTCTGTCTCATCGATAAAGCTGAGACAGGATAACTAGAAGTGAGAGGGGTTTCCTCCGGATGGTGGGACCAAGAACCCACAATTGGAGAGTATGCGCGGGTGTCACACATTCTCTCATTTCTGGCTGCGTTTGGCTGCCCTCTGTTTTGAGACCCCACAGTCCAGTAAACTCCGAAAATAAACGTGTCAACTCGCATTGTTTGTCAAATTTTTCGTTAATGATTTCGCGATACTTGTCCTCATTGATATGCCCATTCTTGAATGCGCTTCTGTCATTTTCTTAGTGCCCTGAGTACAGATGTCGGCTACAGTTCAGGACCACTGCTGCAAAAAATTGCATTTGCGAAAACAAATCCCGTTGCAGGGCTATACCGGATCACCCTGTACTCCATTTCGCCGACTTTGAGCAGTGATCGAAAGAAAAATTGAAAAACATAATCACTGAAAAATTATTCTACGGGATGCGCTGATAATCACGGCCTGGCAACAAATGCAAGCCAATGCGTTTTGCGTCAGGGACATAAAAAACAGAGCAGCGCACGAGCCGGTCGCCCTGTCTTCCATCGTTAGGCTGACTTTTGAATTATTGTGTATTCAAGTAGTCCCAACAAATTTTATTGGGCCTACTTGGCATACAAACAGCTATCATACCTGTTTGCATGTACAGGTATTAACGATAAAATTGAGCCCTATACGGAAGGAATGGGCTCCCGTTCAAGCAATGTGTTGTTGCCTAGCAACCCCAGAAGTTTTCAGACGGGTGAGTTGTTTGATTCAAAATTACGGGGGTTGCTAGGCACACACGCATTGCTTGAAGGGGAGTGCATACCTTCTGTATAGGGCTCAATTTTATCGTAATACCTGTACACGGGAAAAAAACAACAATGCATCCAAACATGTAAAAAATTGCAACTGTTCAGATCTAAGTGAAAAATCAATGCTGTGGAAATAAAAAGATCCTCTTCAAGAATCAAGGCCAAAATCTGACACCTCCAGAAAGCTTGGTTGCAATCTGGCGCTTTAATGTCTACTGTCTGCATAAAAATATATGAAACACAAGTTTAGGAGGCAACAGTTAAACGGGAAAAGCCCATGAATGGGTACATTAATGGTTCTCCCACTTCACCTGTTCAAATGTTCTTCACCTGAGGTGCATTCTTTTTTTTGCCAAAACAGTCTGCAATTACAGGAAAGAGCAATGCCACTGGACAATGTAAATAAAATGTTATAAGGTAGGCCTATGTGTGGAAAGTGGTTAAGTCTGAATCACTTGTATCTGCTTGAACAGTAGTGGCGAAATTAATGTACCCATATACATTTAAAAATTTCTAATGCAAGATTTTTGGAAATTTTCTATGCTGTAGAAATAAAAGATACTCTTTTGGCCAATGTCAAAATCTGACACCTCTAGCATGTTTGATTCAAATCTGGTGCTTCAATTTCCACCACCTGCATAACAATAAAAGGAAAGTTTCGGGGAAGACCCATAAATCACAAAAGGTACCTACCTGCTGGTATGAAAACAGATTGTGAAATCACAACAATCTTGAATTGGCCAGTCAAAATTTGGTGATTTTTGGAAAACGTTTCATTCAATCAATCTGACATTGCTAAAAATGATATAGTGGGAACAGTGCACCCCAAAATGATGTGCCACGTTGTTTTAGGTTTTATACGTTTTATACGTACGTATTATACTGGCGTTTTATACGTGCGTATTATACGACATATAAAATGTATAATATACCGTATATGACGTGACGTATAATACGTACCCATCAGGGTTGAGCATAGGGGGGGGGGGTTACCCCCCTGGCCTTTGGCCGAGGTTACCCCCCAGCCTTTTTCCGACGGTACCAGGCCAAGGGTACTGTCGGAAAAAGTCCTGGTGTGTGCCCTGCACACCCCAGGACTTCAATAGCTACATTCTGGTTCTTTTGTACTTTCTGTTTTGATTTACAGAAAATGGTAAAATGAAAAAAAAACTCATCCAGAAAGTCGTGTCTGACAGTTATTTCCTTGCTCATCTATTGCGACTGCAAAACCCTCCAGGATAAGGAAAAAAGGACTGAAATGTCGTAAAATGGCATCTTAGGACCCTAATTTTTCAAAAAAGCTTCAGTTTTGGGGGACGCTTGTCCCCAAACCCCTGCTGGGGGCGCTGCCCCCTGGACCCCGCCGGGGGGCACAGCCCCCCATGCTGGGGGGCTGCCGCACCCCAGACCCCCTGCACTTTCGGTGCCTACCCCCACCCCCCCCGTCGTAGACCTCTTTACCCCCCCTCTAAGGTACCCTACCTTGCCCATCCCTGGTACCC
The DNA here is from genome assembly GCA_030068105.1 of Sinentomon sp. SZTP_YWyxl. Classification (NCBI taxonomy): domain Eukaryota; kingdom Metazoa; phylum Arthropoda; class Protura; order Sinentomata; family Sinentomidae; genus Sinentomon; species Sinentomon sp. SZTP_YWyxl. Next base: position 14,134 of record JASGXE010017777.1, read on the forward strand.
ATCCCTGGTGGCAAGCAGATTGTACCCATTAGCAGGGCTGCAAAAAGTCGAGAGCATGGGAGCAATGCTCCTGGGACCGTTGCGGGCCGACCGGGATCGAAATGGGCCGTGGAGCAAAAAAAAAAAAAGCTCACCCAACTTTGGCCGGGATCGAAAGAGATGAAGATTTGCGAGCAGAAGAAACCTTTTGAATTTTCGACCGGGATCGAAATGGGCTGGCGAGCAAAAAAAAGCTCTTCGGCCAAAATTTGACTGTGCTCCAAAATCCGTGCTCCAGGGCTTCAAACGAGTTTTTGCAGCCCTGCATTAGGTTGGTAGGTACCTATGTAATCACAAGCAGATAATTAAGTCAGATAGGTACATAATCCTTTTGGCATTTACCATTTACCTTCATGTTGGATATGCTACAATTTTATTGAACCAAGGGTGCATGATCCACGTTTGTTGTGTCATTGCTGCATGAGGTCATTGGACACAGCTCGCCTTGAAGATCTGTCTGTCGCCTGTCTCTGTCTCTGTGGGTTGCAAAGATTTGGTCAAAGATTGTGAAAGGTTTCAGTTTCAGAAGAGAATTTGCTGCTATCAACAAAGATTTTCATGTTATCATTGCCCCCAGTTCAGACCCAAAAACACACCATTGAGCACCAGTGCCTTTGGAACAAACACACTTGGCGAGAATTATTATTGGCCTGGTGTGCAGGACGATCTAACACAAGTTGAATTGAAGGCTTCAAGTATTGACTCCGAATATTGAGACCTAATGTCAGTTTGATTGTTTTTTTTTTAACTTAGGGTGGAGTGAGTGAGTAAGTGTTAGGGTGGAGTGAGTGAGTAAGTGTTAGGGTGGAGTGAGTAAGTGTTAGGGTGGAGTGAGTGAGTAAGTGTTAGGGTGGAGTGAGTGAGTAAGTGTTAGGGTGGAGTGAGTGAGTAAGTGTTAGGGTGGAGTGAGTGAGTAAGTGTTAGGGTGGAGTGAGTGAGTAAGTGTTAGGGTGGAGTGAGTGAGTAAGTGTTAGGGTGGAGTGAGTGAGTAAGTGTTAGGGTGGAGTGAGTAAGTGTTAGGGTGGAGTGAGTGAGTAAGTGTTAGGGTGGAGTGAGTGAGTAAGTGTTAGGGTGGAGTGAGTGAGTAAGTGTTAGGGTGGAGTGAGTGAGTAAGTGTTAGGGTGAGTGAGTGAGTAAGTGTAGGGTTGGAGTGAGTGAGTAAGTGTTAAAAAGGGGGGTGGAGTGAGTGAGTAAGTGTTAGGGTGGAGGTGAGGTGAGTAAGTGTTAGGGTGGATCGTGAGTGAGTAGTGTTAGGGTGGAGTGAGTGAGTAAGTGTTAGGGTGGAGTGAGTGAGTAAGTGTTAGGGTGGAGTGAGTGAGTTATGGAGTAGTGAGTAAGTGTTAGGGTGGAGTGAGTGAGAAGTGTTTAGGGGGAGTGAGTGAGTAAGTGTTAGGGTGGAGTGAGTGAGTAAGTGTTAGGTGGAGTGAGTGAGTAAGTGTTAGGGTGGAGTGAGGAGTAAGTGTTAGGGTGGAGTGGGAGTGAGTAAGGGTTTAGGGTGGAGTGAGGAGTAAGTGTTAGGGTGATCGTGAGTGAGTAAGTGTTAGGGTGGAGTGAGTGAGTAAGGGTTAGGGTGGGATGGAGAGTGAGTGAGAAGTGTTAGGGGTGAGTGAGTGAGTAAGTGTTAGGGTGGAGTGAGTGAGTAAGTGTTAGGGTGGAGTGAGTGAGTAAGTGTTAGGGTGGAGTGAGTGAGTAAGTGTTAGGGTGGAGTGAGTGAGTGAGCCAAATAGATAACATTGGAGTGTCATTGTCAACTGATCTTTTGTTGAATCAATAAATGCTCTAATTGATTTCAGACGATGTACATTGCCGACCTCTGTACAGTGAAGAATGATAATTCAAGGTCATCAAAGGTCAAGAAAGAGAGGTACCTGGTTGATCAACATAATAATTTGAAAGATCACAATAATTCAAAGTCACTTCCAAAGTATTTCAAAGTGGCTTCAGGAAATCAGTTGTCTCAGTCGTCTGGCATTTATTTCAATGCAGCAACTGATAAGCTTTTTGTATCAAAAGCAATTAGTCTAGTCTTCGATCTGCCGTTTATTTATTCTGCTCAAAAGATTCTTCACAGCATTTACAGGTTGGTTGGTTGGTTGGTTTGTTTGTTTGTTTGTTTGTTTGTTTGATTCCTGTTTTTTGTGGGATCAGTTTGGGAAGAGGACAGGTACCCAGCTCATTGAAGCTGAATTGCATATTATTATTATTGTTAGACCACTACTGTGTAAAACGAGGAAGTTGGGAACTTGAAGATCTCATGCTGATCAAAATTTTACTCGCTGAAAATTTGAAGAGAAAAGTCACCCAGCACGATTTGATGCAACCATGAGCATATTGATTGGATCTCCACTAAATTAAGATTCTGGAAGCGTGACGCCAAGCAGTCATGATTGCTGACCGCATCTGACGGCAATGCTGGATGGAAACCAAGCATGCTCGATTGGGCCAACTTGGGAATTTGGAAAAATGCGCGTAGCAGAAGAACAAATGCAGAAGAAGAATGCGCGGAGCAGAAGAACAAAACCGATATTTCAAAGCAAGGAAAGCAGGAAGGCCTCGGTAGCGCGGTGGTACCGTCGGCGACTCTCGGGAGTCGTGCGGGAGGTCCCGGGTTCGATTCCAGGGAAACGCGAAGTTTTTCAGAGAGAAAAGGCGACAAATCAATAAATCTGGACGAAACATTTGAAATGAAATTTTGTCACCTTCCACGAAAATCATCCAGCAGCCAGCAACATTTTCTTCGGCCGAAAATCATGTGAGAACGAAACAAAATCAATTTCGACGATCAGTTTTCCACAGTTTGTGGCAAAAAACGCATTTCGGAAGAATTTTTCGATAGAAAATGGGCAGCATATCTTTTTTTCGGCCTTTGATACGAAATTGAGGAAACGGAAGTGGTCCAAATGTTTCGTGTCGGAATGATGCCTTGACAGCTGGGAAGACAGGATGATGCCTTGATTGCTGGGAAAAGAGGTTGATATTTTATTGACAGGTTGGGGGTATGATCGGTTATAGTTTTGGTCAGAAAAGATTGGGTTGGCGAGTTTGGCACCATTCTGAACCGCCATCAGTTTGTTTCCCCGAGCAGATGAAATTCGCCATCGAAACAGTTCTCTGCTGGCAGTCGCCGAGTTCACACAAGGATTCGAGATTCGCTGCGGAAGCATCTTTCTCAGGAGCAGCATGCCAGATGCGCAATTGAAAAAAAAATATTTTTGCTGTTCGGTATTCCCCACACATTTGGAGGCACCCAATTTCGCAGACATATTTTGTTTTTGTCGCCTGGCAGTTCGATTGGCACGGTCATCGTGAAATGACAGGTTTTCGCAGGAGGGTACTCATGGTTCCAACTGAGGAAGGCAGCTCTCCAACAGGACCACGCAAAAAACATGGGGAAGACAGCAAGAATTGTTTCTCTTTGGTTTTTGCGATCTCATGACTCATGAGATCTCCTGCTCATGAGTCATGAGATCGCAAAAACCAAAGAGAAACAGTTCTTGCTGTCTTCCCCATGTTTTTTGCGTGGTCCTGTTGGCGAGCTGCCTTCCTCAGTTGGAACTCCAACTGTGACCGACGGAAATGAAAAATTCTGCCGCCGCCTGGACTCGAACCCACCACACTTTCGGGGTTCCCATCATGTGACTTTTGCACAACCAACTGAGCCAACCTGGCAACACGAACCCCGCCTCCTAAAATTGCTCCTTTTACACGTAAAAGGGTAGTTTGAACTGTCTCTGCTGCCATCTCTCGGGATCCTGCACAAGTTTTAATGAGAATCGAAGTGCATGGTGAAAATGAAAAACTGCTTCGGCCGCATTCCCCATTGCAGCTTACCCTCGCCCTCAGGTCAGGCCGTCCAGAGCTCCTTCAAAGATCCCTGCTGAGGTGCAACTCAAGATTTGTGTTGCGAAATTTTCTTGCACAACGCTCATTAATTTTCCTTTGTTGCGAAAGATACCTACATCCGTGTGTTGAAATAGTTGTTGAGTTGGACCTGGGGGTGAGTTACAATGGGAAATTTCGACCGAAACGGTTGTCTCTTCGTCTCTTTTGTTTTTGCGATCTCTTCTGGGGCATTCTTTACGGAAGGAACTTGGCACCGACCCAGATGCACATTTTTTTTCCCAATCCACTTCCGCATGCGCGTCTCTGATTGGCTGTTGGGAATTCCAGCCAATTTCAACATCCAATTTTCAAAACCTAACTTAACCAAACCTAACCTGACCTAACCCAACCCAACCTGACCAAACCTAACCCTATTGCGACCCAAGAAAGAGTTGCGAAGCGGCGGCAAACACGCCAAATGGCAAAAAGTGGTGGCAAGGCAAAAATGCGAAAATTGATGACGTCACAAATTTGGACGACGTGATTGGCTGTTGCGATGCCACTGTCCGCGGAAGTGGATTGGAAAAAAAATTATGCGACCCAGATGCCGTTGGCCAGTTTCTTGGATGAGTTGGCATTGGCCAATTCAACGCGCGAAAATGCGATTCAAAGCAAAACGCCAGAGAATCCGGATCAAACCGAACCTGCACCAAATCTTGCCCATATAACCATGACCCAACCCAGCTCAGGTTTCATTGCGTTGAAAAGTGCAAACAAACTCTGATGCTGTGATCACCATTGCCATGTCCATCCAAGAAACGGGAATCCGAGAAGCATATTTTTTCCCAATCCACTTCCTCGGACCAGGAGCTCGCAAAAGCCAATCCCGTCGTCTGAAATGGAGACGTCATCAATTTTGCGATTTTTGCATTGCGACCGCTTTTTGCCATTTGGCATGTTTGCCACCGCTTCGCACCTTTTTCGAAGGTTGCAATACCTACGGCTAGGTTGCGTTAGATTAGGTTAGGTTAGGTTTGGTTGAGTAAGGTTTAGAAAAACAAATGTTGAAATTGGCTGGAATTACCAACAACCAATCAGAGACGCGCTTGCGGAAGTGGATTGGGAAAAAATATGCATCCGAGAACATAGGGATATGACGACCCAGATGGGTTGCCTGGGGGTGGAGCCGCAGAGGTCGGGTAACATGGGGGTTCCAAGCCCCCAGCCGTGTTCCAATGGTGGATAAGCCCCGGGCGCCAGTTTACAAACCCTGCCGCGACTTTAGATGGCAGAGACCGGGACCCTCACCGAGCATTGTTTTTTCCGAGAGGGGACAGGCTCAGGTCAGGTTCAGATGGCTTTCGCCAACAAAAAAAAAAACATTTTTCGATATGCGAAAACAGGGCCCCAATCGAGCATTCTCGCACCAAACGCTCTCTGTGATACAAAGTCGCGGCAGGATTTGTAAGACCGCGCCCCGGGCGGGGGGTGTGGTTTGGCCACTGTCCGTGATTTGTGCACGGGAAATAATTTCAGATATTTGGGTATCATTTTCCACCAGTGCGAGCAAGAGGAATATGCCAGGGAGGGGGATAGCGAACTGCACAGAAGGGGCATTTCCAATCGGGAGGACAGTTGCCCTAAATGATATCCCTATAGATTGACAACAAATGTATAGGTACCTTCCTGTTATTTTGTCTGACGCCACACAGTGGCCCAATTGCAAGCGAAGCGAATTGCAGTGAGAGCAGACGGGTCGGATCAACTTCAGGATTGGCTTCACTTCAGAAAAAGCGAAAGGACACCACAAATCACGTCCTCGAACTTGGGAACATCTACATGTCGTGGGGGATTGGGAACTTTTCCCGAAAAAACTGCAAAAACCAGCCATCGCCGGAAAACCGCGAGGGACATTTCGAACCCGGGTTTTGAAAGTCTCCGAATTGAAATACTCAGGGGTTTACCTTGCCAAAGATCTTTCTTGGAACGCCACATCATTTGCATTCTGTCAAAGGGAAAGAAAGTCCTGGGTATGTTGATGAGGAATATAAAGTCCGCACAGCCACCTGCGCCAAGCTTAATGCGCCGGAAAAAGGTTCATTGTTTCTTTTCTTTTGTGAAAAGGTTCATTGGTTTTTGAAAATCGGTTCATTGTTCTTTTTGGAGGTGAATATTCATTGGTTTTTCGGAAAAAAGTAAATTTTGGTTCAAGGTTTTTGCTGAACGTCCAGGTCTCTTATGCGTTCTGGCAGTGGCACCTGGCTATGGACCAAGTTGACGGATCGCTTCCCCGGCTCTCCATTTGGACTGGGGCTGGCACTGATTTCCGCAAACTGCGAGTGAATCTCATGAGACGCCACATTGCTTGCTGCTTTTCCTTTGCAAAGGGAGATAACGTTCGAAGTCTGAAACTGCCCAATTGTTGAAGCGGAAGGATCGAAGGAGGATTTCATTTCCCGCCCCAACAGTCCAAATCAGTTTATTCGAATCAATCCAAACAGGCCGTGGAAAAAATTCAACGTGGTCAAAAACTCAGACAATCACAATTGCATCGGAAGAAAAAGGCCACGCACTCTTTGCGAGCTGAGTCACAAATTATTCAAGGAATGCGAAGTATGTTTGGTGCTTGCGGACATTGACGTGCATTTGAAAACACACTGCAAAAACACATTGGCTTATCCTCAGGCTTGCATAAAAGCCACAAAATCCACTCATCATATCCTGCGAGAAGATTCTTGCGAAAATGTGGGAATCTTGGGAATTTTGGTACTCTCCCTCCCGGCCCTTCACCGGTCTGCCGGCAAATTTGATATTTTCAGCTGAAGGGGACTTTGCGCATTTGGGGGACGGAGCTTTGTTTCTTCGCCAATTCACAGGGAAATATAGTTGGTTGCATGAAGACCCCAATCTGGCTGTTGCAGTTGAAGCAGTGGAACCCCGAACGAGCAGACCGCAGGTTCCACCCTCAAATTTTTTTGTTCCAAACGAGCTTTCCCGTTTTTGGAGGTTTGGACTTTGACACGAGGTGAGGTGAGATAAAAAAAAGTTCCCAAATCGGTATGTATGTATTTCTTGAATAACCCCGGTTAATCCCAATTTTGGGACGAAGGGCCCATATGTTGTGTCGCTTTTTTAATCGGGCCAGTGGGCCCGAAGGGCCCACTAGGTAATAGTCGTATTTAGGTAATAGTCGTATTCTTATGCTTGTCCCATCTTCATTTCCAATGTCGGCAATGTCAGATGCAGGAAACCCATTTGAATGGGGAAGCTATAACTATGACAGGACAGTGACACTCCTTACACCAGTGATGTAACATCAATGACAGACTGCTTTTCAACCTTCCCTTCACTGTGCTTTGAACATCTGGACAGTTTTAAGGAACCAACCTGCTTGTCACACTGTGTCACGTCTGGACATTTGCCACTGACACAGGGGGCGGAAGATCGTCCGGACGTGCTGCGACATTGCGCCGGCAAATTCGTCTTTCGCCCAGGCAATTTCCCAGACCAAGCAGTTGCTAAAAATGTCCGAACCGTAGCATGCGCGCCAAATCATTACTTCTTTTCTGTGTCAATTTCAAATTAATAGAGTAGGTAACGGATGTCGTTTATTCAACATCTCAAAGGCTGTGGAGCCCAATCTCGTACGTATCTTGCTTTGTTGATTTTCGCCGGACTGTGTCCTAGCAAATTAATTGTCAAATAAAATATACATTGGTTTGTTTTCAAACAGATTTGGGTTTCTCAAAACGTGTAAATGAGTCTGACAATGGCTTTGGAGGGTCCAAAAATGTGCAATTTACCTGGCTTTTTTTTTTTTTTGAGGATAAATTCGTGCGTCCCAAGAGTAGTTGCCAAAAACATATGCAAATAAAAAAAAAAAAACTAACACAGAAAGCTACAATATTCTTTTGTGATCTTCTGAAGCCAGGCAGACAAAACCCAACGGCTCTTTTAAGGCAGTCACAAATTTTAAAAATTTTGGATGGAGCAAACTGTCATCCCAACCATCGTGCCATGGGGCCTGAAAAGCGACTGAAGTTGTATTTTGGATGAAGTATACCAAAAGCATGTGGCAATGTCCGAGTCTGAGTGTGACTCCTGACGATGAATTTAGGCGGAGCCCGAAAGGCGGCACTTTCTGCCATCCGAGGGTCTTGCTCTGGAAGAAGAGGGATTTTTGTGGAAGGGGTTTGCACCTTCTTGAAGAAAATTGAAATTGGCCAAAATTCATTTTCGTGCAGTATCATCTGGGAGATTTGTCATCACTAAGGGGTTTTTTTCATTGAAGGGATGGGTTTTGCGACCGTTTTACCCCCTTTCGATTCAGCTGGCAAAACTGACAGGCTCAACCCATCACGTGGCTCAACCCATCAAGCTGGATCATTAATCGTCTGGACAGTTTGTCAAGGTAGTCAGGAGCCAGATGTTTTTGACAGTTTTGGTTTCGAGTTCCAAAGTATTTTTGTCACAATTTGCAACTCCTGCCATGTCATTGTCTGTCGTTTTTGTGAACATCGTTCACAAAAACTGAAGACTGCTGATTTGCACCGGGATTAAAACCCCTGCAAATTAAATGTAAATTAAATTAATCTGATTGCTCTGTTTGAGGAAAATCGGCATTGAAGAACATGTAAAGCACTATAGGCTACCTATTCAAAATGACCTGCCTGCAAGTGACTGGTGTTGCAATACCTACCCTCTTGATCTTATATACCCTTCCCACATATACGATAAATTGCATACACTTCTTTCTTTCTTTCTTGCCATCTTTGACAGTTGGTAATTATTGTTTTGATAAAAAATTGTTTTCTCTTCTTTCTCTGCAGGTACATTACGTCACTTGAATCTCCTTCAATAAGCCTTGAAAGTTTAATCTACAATGTCCTCTTTGAGATTATACTGCCACCACCAGGAAGGACAGTCCTATTCCACTGCTATGGCAGTAGTGGCACTGGCTGCTGCTATCGAGAGAGCGGCAGCAGTGGCAGTGAGAACACTCTTCTCATCAGTGTTCCTTACTTGTCAAAAGAGTTGCCAATGTTGGACTATCCAGTTCGTGTCTTGTTCCAGCTGCTTGGCATTGACTGTGTTCTTCAGTTGTTTGTTTGTGTTCTGCTTGAGCATCAGATATTGATTTGTTCACAAGGTAGGTATGCTCTGCTCTGCTTGATTTAAAAAATAGGTAGGTACACTTCCTTTACAAAGTAGGTAGGTACCTGTTCTTTTGCCTTCAGTTTTATGCAGTTCATGAGGCACAAACGAACATGGTAAACTCACACTGACTTCTAAAGATAGAATAAGCTTGGTAGGTACCTACCTATTCTATCAGATTTAAAAAAGCCTGCATTTTTTTTTCCAATGTCACTGACTGACCTAGTAAACCCAGTGACAAAAGTAAAATCCTACTGTTTGACCTGGACTGGAAAACCCAGATAGATTTTTGAATATAAATTAGCCAAAATGAAAGGCCAGGAAATTGCGCAGGACTATGTCCGGGCAAATTATTTTAAATTACAATTACAATTGACAAAGTGGTTTTTTTCTATCATTCCAAATTTAAAATGTAAATGTAAAATGTTCAGTTGCATCAGCGATGATTCCTTGTCAGGAAGCCCTTCATTCTAAAGAAGAGACTTTTCAGCTGATGGGGAGCGCAGAGGAGCAACCTCTTGATGGGCAAGAATTTTCATATTTTGTCAAATTTTTTGGGAAAACCCCATCCGGCCCCGCCACCTGAGGCGTGGACCTGCCAATACGAATACTGTGTCGGATCTGTTTCGTACTAGGTAGCATTCACAGGTCATCAAATGTTAATAATTGACACCAGCTGAGAGAATCAGTTAAAAATGGATGTGGAAAAGTCAGGGAATTTTCAATGAATTATTCTTGTGGCCACTTTTGGCACTTTTTTGTGAGGTGTCTTTCTCAAACTTCATCAAATTGTCATATTTAGGCCACTTCATCGGGTCCTTTTTCGTTTTTTCACTCACAGACTTATTTGGATAGTATTGATCACAAATTCATGCTTACGGTGGGTGGGTTGAGCATAGAGGAGGGGTAGAGGGGGGCAACCCTTTCATCTCCTCCCGATGTTTGTTGCCAGGAAGTGCAGGAATGAAAAACCCATCTCGATGAACCTGTGAGGTACCCCCCAGACATCTCGGCCTCATATGCAGGCCTAAATGTTTATTTAGGAGGCCCTTGAGTTTACTTAGGCGGAAACATTTTCATTTATCTCATTTAGAGTAATTATCTTGTATCATTTATCTCATGTGACATTCTGATGATATTTCTTCTGACTTGCTGCATACATTTTAAGATCTCATTCAGTTCTTTAAGTCTTAGAAACCAAAATGTGAACAATGCCAATGTTATGTCTGTGGCATGGGTGATGACTGATGATGAGTGGCAAAAATAGAAATGGCCGAAAAAATTCATGCTCACATCAAAGAAAATTTCCACAAGTCCAGCGAAGCCTGCCCTGCCCCTAGCCCCACACATTCATTACCATATCTACAACAGATGAAGCCTCTCCTCCCAACCCCTCTCACCCATCTTGGAGTGGAATAATGAGGTATGGACTTTGGTGCGTAACGTCATACGTTGCCATTTGGAAACCAAAAATTATCAAAAAGCTTCGGCTTACTTTTTGGGTTATGCTGTCCCCCCAACCCCTTGTATTTGGTTTGCTCCTTTGAACTTTTTGGGGCTCTTGCACCCCAGACCCTTGTTATGGACCTCATGATGAGCCAAAGAAGACTAGCTCAATTATTGGGAAGGAATCGAAGGCCATGGTGTGCAAATGTACTAAGATTTGATTTGTTCCAAAACGAGTTAAATTTCTTTCTGTCATGCTTGGGTACCTACCTTTGCCCAAGAGAAGCTGATGCGATCAGATCAAACTGTTTTCGCTTTTAATCTGTCAAGTTCTTTTAATGCTCTATATTTTATGTCAATTACTCCTTTCAGACAGTTTCCATTTGATGTTGGTTGCGGAATGTATAACGTCCATGTTATTTCCATTCAGTTGGCAACATGTTTATGTTCCAATTCTTCCATCAAACCTTCATCATTTCATTGATGCACCTGTTCCATTTATCATGGGATTTCTTTTTGATCGTATGGAAGGATCATGTGGATATTGTGATGGGCTTAGCATTCCTTCTGAGGTGAGAACAATTTCATCTGGAATATTGGCCTGCTGCTGGCAAAAGGCATTCTTTAACCATTTCATTTCGCTGCCATAGCCTCTGAGTTATCTCTTCCGCCAAGGGCCAGAGCTCATTCTTTTTTGTTTCCACGTAAAATTTATGATTTTGCATGTGTTTTGACCCGAAACACGCAATTTTCGCGTCAAAAGGTCAAAAAGCGCAACTTTTGGTTCAGGGGTACCATGGTACCCTAATGGCTCCTTGTGTGTGCCATACCATAGTACCCCAACAGCCTCCGTGTTTTTGTAAGTAATGTTGGGAAAATTGGTTGGCCATTTCGTTGAATGGTTGATCAGTTGGTTGGTTAAACCCAGTTTATTGCCACAAAAACATCGCACTTTCTTTTGAATATATGTCAGCTTTTTGCCCGCTGCTGTGCCATTGGGGTACCCAGATACCCCAAAACATGTAAAATGAAATTAGGGGCACCTGGGTACCTAATGGCCCATAACTGCACAAGCCATTGGGGTGCCCAGGCACCCCAATGGCAACGAAAGGGTTAAGGCTGGCGGCTGGCTCAATTTCCAATTCCATGTTGTTTGGAATTTTCCGAATCCACATAGACTGGTTTCAGGATCATTTTGCAACCATAAAATAAAACAAGATGACCCATCAAGGTAAACCACATTTTCCCCAATTTCTAAAATGCAGATTATTTCGATCTACAGATTTCTTCAATTTCATGGGCACATTGGAGAAAAACGCGGATCAGGACAATTCATGTTTTTGAAATTGACCGTTTTATTGTCATCAAATCTGTCAAGACCAGTGCCTCTGAATGGAAAAGTTATCATTGACTATTCTTACCTGAGTCTGATTGGTTATGGGTATGGGTAGCCATTTCGCAGCAGGCTGCTAACAGGGTTGACACCCACCTGGAAAATCCAGGGATTTGAAAATTTGCACCTGGACAACCTGGAAAATCCAGGAACAGAGGGAGAAAAAGAGAAAAACCCTGAAAAATCCAGGGAATTGGAGGAATTTTTGTTGTAGTTTTTAACATGTTTTCTTTTTGAAAGTTTCATCCAGCCATTGTTCGATTTATGTTGCAGTGATATTCAGATTAAATAATTATGGGTCGATTGCACAGCTCCGACTTAGCCCGAGGGTTAGGGCTAAAGTCGAAGTTGGCCCTGGGCTAAGCGAAAAGCGTTTGCACAGCTTCGGGCTAAGTTAGTCCTCGTGCTAAAGTTAGCCCTCGGACTTTCACTGGCCCTGGGCTAAATTGAGGATTGCACAGCCTCGTGCCAACTTAGCACAGGGCTAAACCGAGTGCTAGGTCCGTGAAAAATGGTCATATTTAGCCCGCGACTTGGCCCTGCCTCCAGACAGGGCTAAGTCGAATGCTAGCAGCAAAAATTGTTAAATTCCCACGTATATTTTAATGGTTTGTGATTTTTAAGAAGGGAGGTCCAAGACAGGAGGCGGTGGGCAGCTATTATTTGCAAAAATTGCAGCCTGCAATGAAAAAGACACGCGATAAATGAATGTCTTCTGTTATTTTGGAGGAAAAAAATGTTTTTGTTAATTTCTCATTGTTCGAAAAAAATGAATGTCTTCTGTTGTTTTGGAGGAAAAAAAAAACATTTTTGAAAGTAAAAACATGCAGAAAAAAAAGTCCTACGTAGAACCATCAGCCCACTTGGGCATGTGCGTCATGCAGGGACATCATTTTTTATGTTTTCGCATGGAGGAAAACTTCAGGGAAGGAGCTGGGCACTGAACCAGTCGGTGGTGCGCAGGGTCTGTGGCAGATCACCTGCTGGGGCATAGCGAAGGGATTATTTTGGGGGGGGGGGCATGGTTGAAATTCCCAACTTGCAAGCCGAGTTTTCCCAACTCATCCGTGATGGATCCCACCGGCTGTGAGGGGTCTGAGGGCGGAGCCCCCAGTCATCAGGGTCTGGGGCGGCGCCCCAGCGGGGATCCAAGGGGCAGATCCTCTGCCTGTCTGGGGGCGGAGGCCCCCAGAAGCTGAAGACAAAATTTGGGGGCAACATTCGTGTTCTGGAGGCGAACCAAAAGCGCATGCCAGGAGGGCTAAGCGAACTCCTCAGGTCACCAGTTAAACTGTAAAAAAGAACTATAGGGGGCACAACCACAATTTCAAGGGTCTGGGGTAACCGCCTCCCCAGTCGGGCCCAAGGATCAGCGGCCCCTGACGAGCTTTTCCACATCGGCAGCAGAGTGCCAAAACTCAATTAACCCGTGCTAAAGAATGTTTAGCCGGCGCTAAAAATATTTAGCCCGGGCTAAAAATATTTAGCTCGAGGCCAAATCAGCAAGCGAAATACATGTAAAAACATATTTAGCGCAGGGCTAAATCCTTTTAGCACGGGGCCAAATCAATTTAGCGCGAGTGCTAACTTTAGTCTCGTGCTTACTAGTTCGAGTGCTAACTTTAGCTGTGCAATCCATTTTGGCCCGAGGCCTTAGCCCTGAGCGAACAAGCACTGGGCTAACTTTAGCACGGGGCTAACTTGGCTCCAGGCTGTGCAATCCACCCTATATGTATTTACCTAATGTAAAAAGTGTTACTACGAAAGCACTATCTGGTGGAATCGGGAATGGCTATTTAGGGGAGGTGGAGGCCATCACATTCATCGTGGGAACACTTTTTCCCTTGGTTTTAAGACCGGGGTGGGACCTGGAAAATCCAGGGAATTCTTCTTTGGATTTTGAGTGGCAACCCTGGCTGAACAAAACATCCAGAATTAACTGTTTCTTACAAATACTTAATTGCAAATCATCATTTGTTCTTCTGTCATATTCATGTATCTTTGTTTGTAACGCACGTCCTGGCATCCCACTGACTAAAGAATCTTGTTGGGTGTGAATTAGTGGGAGTATAGTCAACACCCAAAAGACAATTTGAACAGATCAGATGCTTTGCGGATAACCCTTCACTGATTTTTCAATAGCAATGATGTTTGGTTGTCAACAAAACAAGGCAAAATGCATTGGTACAACTTTTCACTTCATCAGCTTGACTTGACTGCTTGACCTCTCGTCCTCCTTTTGAAGAATGATTGGGTTATTTCATGTCTCGTTGTGCAGGCCAATTATAACATGACCTCACCTCATTTGATTGCATGACCACCACCTACCTTTATTGCTTCACATGAATTTGCTGAGAAAATGCTATTTCTCCTCGCATGTTCTAAAAGTTCACTCAAATTGGTGTGGTAATATTTGTGCAATTTGGAGATCCTGTATCAGAGTGCGAACGCATTTGTGGCAAGTGAATTTCCATAAAACTGGGAAAATGCATCCGCCACATGCAATGGCATCACATGCCAAGCCTGAGTTTGGGTTTCCAAAAAATGTTCTCATGTGGTAAAAGAGTACATTTTTGGCACTCTATTGGGGAGAATTATTATGGCAGGCCAATTACGTGGGCTGCCTGCCTCAAGAATCAACAAAATTAATGATGTGAAGTGTCGTATGCTTCTGTCCTGTCATGAATCCAGGTTCATTTCACAACAGCCTCCCTCATTCGCGGGGGGGGGGGGGGGTAGACATGGTGTCCACAGACCTGGAAAACCTGGAAAATTCAGGGAATGTGTTTTGCACCTGGAAAACCTGGAAAATTCAGGGAATTTTGGTGAAAAATGACAAAAATCAGGGAATTTTATACACACGTATGCAAACCGACAAATTTACGAGTCCTATTAAAGCAAACTTAAAAATTAAAGCAAACTATTAAATATTCAAATAATTTGGTGAAGGTGTGGTACAGGTGTAGGGGAGGAGGAGCCTGTAAAAAATCAAATCGAAACCTGGAAAATTATGGAATTGCACCTGGAAAACCTGGAAAATTCAGGGATTTTTTTTTGGAATTTGCGTGGACACTATGGGTAGAACCACCTCTTCATTTGCATTTGCATCGTCTGTTGCATTCCAGTGAATGAGACGCACAGTTGAACTTGAGTGCATAACTTGACTGGACTTGCACACAACGGCAGATGAACTCTTGTGTCGGTTGGAAGAGCTGAGGAACAAAACAAGACCTGACTGACCCACATAATCACAGGACTGGCATGAACAACCCAGCTGATCCACACGACAGCAGGAAAAGTGGAACTGAACCTATTCCATTTAGAGCTGAGCTGAGATCAACAAAAAAGATTGGCTGTGATACACGTGGAGCCATGAAACATTTGCGTTTTGGAAGCAGCTCCACTACACTGTGTGGCAAGCAGCTCCACTCCATTGCTGATTCCTGATTGTTTTCCCAGGTTCCAGTTGAGAAGATAGATCTGACTGCTTCAGGTGCAACTCCCTGGGTAGTTGATGATTCAATGGATTGAATTATTGATTGAAACAAATCAAAACAGGGCATTAAATCATTATACAGGATGAGTCACCTCGAATGTTGGTTTTTTTCGATCGCAATTTCCACGAAAACGGAGATATTTCCATAACCACCCCTTGCACCCCTTCAGACACCCTGAAATGTGGCTTCACAGAATCGCAAGAAGACTGAGGTCCCAGGCCCCATCATCTGAGGCACGAAGAACGCATGCCTCCTGAAAAAACGCCCCTCCAACCTCTCTACCCCTTTACGCAGAAAACCACCCCTAAAACAGAAGCCAAGGGATGGATTTGAGTCGTATCACTTCTGGTGCCTTCAGATCAAGGAAATGAACAACATTCTCATTTAAACCATGTACCTCCGAAGCACAGTTCCGGAGATAATGCGCAGCATAGAAAACAACCCTAACTGCCTTTCCCCAAAAAGGGTGTAGTGGTGTCAATTTGGGCGAACCCAATGGAACCAAACGAAGCTCAAGAGAGCCAGGCTCCAAAACCTCCATTGCACCACAATTAATTGTAGGTGCAGCCGTTTTCGCTGAAACTGGGATCGAAGAAGACCAACATTCGAGGTGACTCACACTGTATATGAAGAATCTGTGATGATTGTTGAAAAAATCACGATGTTGGTGTCTGGAGTGAAAAGACTTAAGAAAGTGGTATCTGGTTAATGGAAAAGGGCAAACGTACAAGATGGTGAGGAAACAGGAACGGCGGACAGGCAGAGGAAAATTTTTCCCTTTTTCTGCAAGCAAAGCATCCACTCTGAGTGGGCAAATGCAAATACGCCTGCGTATCACATTTCATCCTTGGGTTCACACATCTTCCTTGCTTCATTTGCACTCTTGTTTGCCAGATGATGCCACTTGGCACTGAATCTTTGGTTCTTTGACTGAATTGAGTCTGAAAAGAATGGAACAGGTCATGATGCTCAGAACGACTAGCGAGCAAATGTTCGTGATGAAAAATTCTGCATTGGAGTGTGATTCTATTACTCGTACAGTGGGAGATGAGAGAGGCTTCTTGAGTGCCTACTCCCCAATTTGATTCACGAATCACCAACCCTTCCCTCTCTGTCACTGTCCAGACCAATGATTCTCCTTCCACAAAGTGGTGTGTATATATTCATAGTGCATATATTCAAAGTGGTGTGCATATATATTGCATTTCATAAAATGAAATGCAAGCAGTGTCAGGCAACTTGACCATTGACCATTCACAATCAGAACAAGCTTGAGATGGGGCAGGGGCACGTGAATACCATTGATGATGTTCAGCTCCAAATAGTCTCATTGGAAAAACAAAACAAAATCTGTCCTCTGATTTAATCTTCAAGCTGAGATCAACACCTTTACGCTGAGATCAACACCTTTACGCTGAGATCAACACCTTTACGCTGAGATCAACACTGAAGTCAACGCACGTACAATTCATGAGCAAGAAGGACACAACTGATCATCAGCATCTCACCTGTGTTGCTTCTGCACTGAAAAATGGAAATACTCCAGTTTAGCATCTCTTTTTTAATTTTTATTTTTTTTTTCATTTTTTTTTTTTTGCATTTGCAGACAAACGTTTGTGTACTGAACATTGACAAGCAGCACATTTTGTTCTCTGAAGAACTACCTCCTTTACCTTTTGAGCAGGAATTGAAGCAAGAACTAACCGACACTCTCTCATCTTATAATGTTATTCTCAAGACAGTTCCTAGGTTGGTTTAGTTTGGTTGGAATCTGAAAAATAAAATTTTGTGACTCAAAAAATTCATTCCTTTGTTTCCATTTCTCGATTTTTTTAGTTTTTCTTATTGCATTCCGGTACCAGTTAATTTTTGATAGCATAAAAATTCTTCGCTTGCTTCTTTTTTCTGACTGCCCCTTCCCTTCCATTCCCTTCCCTTCCCTTACCTTACCTTCCCTTACCTTACCTGCCCTCCCCTTCCCTTCGCTTCACTTCCTTTCCCTTCACTTCCCTTCCCTAGGCTTTGTGAACCACTTGCCTCAGTGTCTTTGTCAGAATCCTCACTGGCTGACCTGTGCTATCCGTTCAAAATCATCTTTAATACATGGTCGGTCGGCCTGCATTCCCCACTTCAAATCACTCTCACAGGTTCAATTCAGTAAATTGCCAATTCAACAGAAGAATGCATGTTTCAATGCAACAATTGAAAAGGAATATGCACAGAAATGAAATTTCCCAAACGGAAATCTGTCCATTGAATAGTTATTGAACCTGAAGGGGAGTTGCAATTGGCAATAATGGTTACATTGTTAAACGATTCTCAGCTTTGCATTTATTTATTTATTTTTTCTCATTCATCTAGCCGGTGGGGGCTGGTTGACCATGATAGTCAATGCAGTGACATCTGTATCTCTTATTTTACCCTTCTCCTTCTGTTAGGTGCATCTCACTTCATTAAGTTGCATTTTTTCTCAAATCTAGAAACATGGAAATGGATTTGGATGGCAATTACAAATTCCGGCAGCGAAAACTGTCCCTGTCCAATGGACAACAAGAACAGCAACGATATCAACATCAAAAGAAAACAACAACTGCCACATGCTCACCATATTGTGATGGTGATGATGCTCTTGTTCGACAGCCTCAACCTCATCAGTCTCATCATCACAGTTTGTTGGAAGAGCATTCTGAAGCCATTCAGAGGATAAATACCATTCTGAAGAAATCAGGTTTGTTTCAGTTTATGAATAAATACCCACTGTATTGTGTTTCCCAATTGGAAAACTGAGCAAAGTTTGGCATTTAGTTCATGGAGTCTTATTCAAATGAAACGAACCTTCTAAGCTTAGAAGCTGCTGAAATCCTGCTACCGAGCTGCTAACTTTCGTGATCTTTATTCAAAATCACTTGCTAAATTAGCAGGATGACACGCAGGGGTAGCAAATAGCAACGTCAAGAATTGATGCAGAAGACAGTAGCTTCTCCAGTCTGAGCAATGGAAAATAATTTAATCCTAAACCACCTCGGTCGATCTGCCTCTCAAAATCCTCTGTTGAAGCATTTCAGGGATGGGCAAGGTATGGTACCTTAGGGTTGGAGTAAAGGGACCTGAGGCTGGGTGAGAGGTAGGGCACATCCAGGCCAGGGGGTCTGGAATTGGCAGCACCAACTTGAGGGAGATCTGTGGGCAGGAGCCCCCAGCAGGAGTCCAGGGAGCAGAGCCTTTGGCTGGGGGTCAGTTGGATGGAGGCCCCTAAAGCCTAAAGCTGTTGCATTTTGGCAAATTGGGTTCTCCAGATGGCATCGAGAGGCATTAAAAGTTACAAGGTTAATTGTTTTTGCATTGCAAAATTAGCATCAATCAAATGATTGTTCGATGATGTCTGCAGGCAGTAAAATTTTAACATCAGTGAAGGTCAAGGTTTTTGTATAACAAAATTGCACCAATGCTCTAGTCATGCAATGCCTGCGGGTATCCTGAAATATTCTGGAAATTCTGCGCATCAGCCAAAACATTTTTAGAAATGGACGTTCATATTTTGGGCAGGATGTCCGCTTCTTTCAGGGTATTGACTTGCATGTCACCATGTCTAATAAAATGCTTATATGTGGTGAAGCATAGGGGGCATGTGACCCCTGGGACCCTTTCTCGACACACCTGTGTGAATCACAACCAGGGAAGAGAAGGTGTCCCTATGTGATTAATTTCAGTAAAAGATGTTTGGGTGGCAATTTTGTTGGTTTTTTCATCATCTTTGGGGTCGACTGTCACACGTTCAATCAGGTACCAGTACGAGTACGGCTTCCAAGTGAAATAATAATTATGATTAGATATAGATAGAAGGTAGTTTGTTGCCATGCATCAAGTTAGCACTGCTGAAACACAAGTCGACTACAGAGATTCACCAAGCTAAGCTCACCATGCCAAACATGAATTGAGGAGATAGGCAAGCACACAATAGGTCACTTAACCTGTGATGGTGATAGGTGAGGACTGAGTGATGGGTTCCCCTGATGAATTTGTTTGCTTTCATCATTTTGTTTTTACTTGCGCTTGAGTTGTTGGGGGGGGGAGATTGCTGCCGAGGCTGCCAAGAGATAGCTACCACTATAATGTTTGAATACCAAACAAAACACCAACATCATAGCATCCGATGATGGCGAGTCCCACTCTTTTGTTTTCTTTTGTTTTGCTTGTGCTTGTGCTGTTTCTGTGCTGATGAATGAGTCAAAGTGATATGAAACTATTTTTGTGCTGTTTCTTTTACACTGAACAAACAGGCATTCAGACGACACTGGACAGATTCGACAACAGTCTAGATTTGATCAGTGAACGGAAGGAGGTGTTCTCTTCCCGTTACAATCAACAGGATTATGTTGAGGATCTGAAACTGAATTCAACAGTCAGGGAGATAATGCTCAACTGTTTTGTGATATTATTCTCAACTTATGAACAATTTGTCATATTTCCAAACCAGGTTTGTTTTTGTTGGTTTTTTTTTTTGTTTGATCATGACATGACGTCATTGCCACACTGTACAGTCGAATTGAATTGAATTGAATTTGGATTTTGGTTGAGTGGGTGGTGGCATGAGTGAGTGTTTTCAAAATGTAATGGCTATCATGACTTCATTTATCATTTATCATCCACACATGGACACAGTGGTCACCACACTGGCTGGTCGTTCGGTCAGAATCCCCCAAAAGTGAAGGAGCAAGCTGAGGAAATTATTGTAGTGTACAGTGCACATTCTGTGGTTTGTTTGTTTGTTTCTGAAAGTGTTGTTATTTTCATTTTTCTCAGTGTTGGACCAACACTGAGAAAATATGAAAATAAGGTTCACGGAGAAGAAAGAATCACGTTGGTGATTCTTTCTTCTTCATGAACCTTATGATCAAGTCTTTTTAAACTTTGATTGTTTTAAGAGCAACCTGTCTGTTGACATCTTTTTGTGATTTGATTTGATCAGAAATTGGAATGGACTTTTTTTCTTTCCAAACATTTTCTATCGGGTCTGTTGTAGGAGTGGACTGGTTCCTTTATTTCTTTCAGGAAAATTGGGGAAACATCCTTCTGGCCTGAATTAAGAGTGAAATTTATGCAAAATTTTTTGGGTGTCTTGTGATTGGTTCCAGAATCATGGAAATACGAGGGGTGGTCAAGTTCCACTGAGCTTTGGCAAGTGATCGATGGATTTCAGAGCATATATTTGGTGGACTATCTAGACCTTTTCTAGTTAGCACCCTGTCAAATTGGCACCTTTCTTCTATCTCTGGATTGGCTTCACCAGCTCTTTCTAGAAGAAGCCCTCCTGAGGCATCGAAAAGCAACTCATCCGCTGCCGCTTTCAGCTCCATGGCATTTTGAAGGTGCACCCAATGATTTTCTTTAGCCAAGGTTGGGAAAGGAATGTCATCTGCTGGTGCCAGTGTGCGAAAAAGGCATGGCTGGGCAGTATTATCATGTCGAGTTCAAGAAATGCTTCAACTCCAACCTTGTTTTTCAAAGCAAGGGTGCAGACTTTTGGGATAAGGGTGTCTTTTGGGACCTTCCCTCAATTTTCCAATTTATTTCCGATCTTACTTTCTTGACCAAGAATTCATGATATCTGTTGATGCTGGTTTTTCCATGTTTTCGTCAATCCCCCAGAACAAATCCCTAAAATCCCCAAAAACCTATCCCCACCCCCTCCCAAGGACGTTTGGGCATAACCATACCATACCTTGCAGCTGATGCATTTAGCATGGAATGTGATCACACAGCCTTTGGCTTTCTAGTCACCATGCTTTCTTTAATTTAATTGGCCACTGTGGGTGAAAAATCATGTCAGACTGAGATGCTTCATCTGGCTCAACGCCAGGTAACGGAGGCGGACATACTAAATCAACACCAGAAAAGAAACTATGCACATCATGGAATTGAATTTTCGCCTGGAACCCATTGAAAGATCAATGTCAAAGTGTGCAAAAGAAAAAAAGACTTGGACAAGTGCAACAGTCAAAAGCTCACTGGAACTTGACCACCCTTCATACATTTGTGAGAAACTGCTATAACAGAAAGAATATTTCACTTCAGAATACATGTTCCACCGAAGTACAGCGTTTCAATCATGGCACCTTCAAAATCGTTATTCAACTGCAAACACAGGCCATCCTTCGATTGTTTTTTTATTTTGGGGTGCGCTTGAATTTGCAACCAAAAACATCACATGCCTCATTGTGAACATCATCACATTCTTCCTTCCATCAATCCGCTCAATCAATATGCCAACCCACTTGTCATTTCAATTTGGCAATGATCTTTTTCTGTTTTTCGTTTATTTTCTTTTTCTTACAGACCCTTGAAGATTGGCTTTGCAACAAAGAATCAGTGCAGAATTTTGACAAAGGTTCTTTTTTATCTGATCAGTGCAATCACCACCTGCCATTCTTATCAAGGTTTATGGAAACTCAAACCTTTGCGTCTTTCATAGATCAAAAGATCCTTTCTCAATGGCAACAGATCTCTGCAAATGTCAAAATATTTGATTCACGCATACACCTTCACAGGTTTGTTTGTTTTTTGTTTGATTTTTTGCAGGTGAACTTTTTTTATGGGAAACGTTTCCTGTTCTGTTCTGTGCTGCAATTCTATTCTATTCTATGCACTTTTCAAAAACAAGGTTACACTCATCTCACATCAGCTTTTTCCTCTCAAATTGTCAATAACAATAAACTAATCAATTGTTGAATTTTCATCAGTTTCGGGTTCATATCAAAGTTGTCGGACCACATTCGAAATTAAAAAGTGTCATCATGAATATGTCAAATCCCCCACCCCTCCCCACTCTGGACCCATTCATTGCAAGAGGAGCAAGAGAGCAAGTACTGTACGAAATGGAAAAAGCATTGTAAAAAGCCCACCTGATCACACTTCACACAAAGTTGGTTATCCTTTTTGCTGACTTTTTCTTTCATTCTCTCTCTCTCTCTTCCCCGTACAGGCGGAATTTGTCATTCTCTGGAGATTCTTTGAGTCGAATTTCTTCTTATGAGTCTTCCACAATTGTCAAAGACATGGAGGCATTGGTGGTGAAAAGATATTCGAAGATTGATTTTGAAGTGCAAAGAGCTGTTGAAATATCACCACATTTTTCAAGATATTCCTATCCATTTGGCATTATGCCAAATTTGGATGAAACACTACTCATCAATGGCTCGGTTGTGACCTCCATGCCTACGCGGTAAGCTACAATTCACAGATAACTTTTGTCAATTTTTGTTTATCATCACTCATCACTCATTGTGCATGAAGGGGTGTTGAATTCAGAAAAGGTGGTAACATTTTTTCACTCACCGGACAAGTGTGTGTCTTTGTAGAACTGGATTTTTGTCATTCTTTGTTTGTGTCTCTTTGCTGCCCATCATGCTGGTGTCAATTATGACACAAAACTGAAAAACGGTTTTTGCCACCTTTTTAATGTCGTCACCAAGTTTTTGTTTAGGCAGTTGATCATTCACCTTCCTTTTCAAATATGGAAAAATGCAGATCTTCAATTTTCATCATCATTATTAAAAGCTAACAAAAATGACAGCATTTGAAGAAAAGGAGTTTGTGTGGAGTAAATTTAGAGAAAATGCGTTAGTGTGGATGGAGGTTTGAAGCTTTCTCGAGGCATAACTGAGCTTTTTGAAGGCATACAAATAAGTTTGAAGCTTTCTCAAGGCAGACTTATTACTGAGCTGTCTGAGGCATTCTTAGAAGTTTGAAGCTTTCTGAACGCATACTTTTTGGCTTGAAGCTTTCTGAAGGTATACGTATTATTGGGCTTTCTGAAGGCATTCTTATTGGTTTGAAGCTTTCTGGTGGCATGACGGTTGATTAGGAAAAAGGATGTGCCACTATACATTTCTGCCCCATTCATCAAAAGAACAAAACGAAGTCAGTTGCTGACGATGTTGACAGCGAGACAAGTCTTCTTTCTGTTTAAGTGTTTTTTTTTTAATCTTGTTTGCTTTGTTCTTTTGATGATTGAGGCAGAAGTGTATAGTGGCACATTGTCTTTCCTAACCGATGGAAAAAAATCCTCTGTTTTCCTGTGTTGAAATGTGTTTAGCTATATTCCTGTTTTTTTTTTTTTTATGTTTTGGACCATTATTGCAGGACTTTCCTGTAGAAATAAAATGCTAGGTGTTGCAAAAACGGGTGTGTTTGTATTTTAATCCAGAAATTCAAAATGCTAGTAAACATGGAAAATGAGTTTTGTAGGTGAGTGAATCTCCAACATTCTTGGCTTGTTTCGTGCATCATAGTTTTTTTTTTCATCAAAAATGGTTTTAAAAAAATGGTTTTATATGTGCACAGTATTGGACTACAACATGTCTGATGTTACATTTGATTCTGCATGTGTCATGTTTTTTTATGTTTTGCATGCCTGTGATAAGATGGCAGAACCCAAATTATCATGTAACTCCTCGCACAGTCAGTTTTCTTGATTTGGCAAATAATTTCTGAAGATAATACCTAGCTGTTATTTTTTAAAATTATTGAAAAAAATGTTGATCATACCTTATTTGCTGGCGTGGGTGTGGATGTGTGATATTCACAAACCTCAACCAGTTATGGGCACTGAAAATCCACTTTTTGTTGCCGAGTCTTGAAAATAATCGATTAATTATAACCTTTTTTCGACAGTCCCAGAAGAAGGGACAAATCCTCAGTGCCAAGTCGTCCTAAAGAGCATCGTAGAAAGAGCCGAGATGATAGGACATTCTACTCAAATGATAACAACAACAACACTGCCAATGATCCTCGTGGCCACCTTCATGTTCACCAGTCGCAGGCTGATGATGCACGAACGACTGCTGATATCTGTGATCAATATCATCTATTAGCTGATGATATGTCTCTTTACGGTGAGAGAGTGATGATGTCTTCAGATGCTGGATCAGAAACAGCTGCAGCTATTGGTTCAATGAATGGCAATGGAATGAAACAGCCGAGGTTGATTGATGGAAATAAGACCACCACTCATTGGTTGTTTGTCGAGAAACTTTTACAGGTTGGTTGGTTGGTTGATTGGTTGGTTGATTGGTTGGTTGATTGGTTGGTTGATTGGTTGGTTGATTGGTTGGTTGATTGGTTGGTTGATTGGTTGGTTGATTGGTTGGCTGCTTGTGGTGAAAAAGAACCATCTCTCAGTTGTTCTCTTTGTTTATTTGATTGACATCTCCATTGTGATGCTCATCCGTTTGTCTGTGTGCCAGGCAGTTTGTGAGGAACCAGTTTTGCATGCAGCATGCAATGCTGAAAGAGACAAAACATTCAGCCAACAGTATTTTCCATTATTTTACAATCAGTAGTTTGAAATTCTCTCGCATTAAAATGTGCAATCATACACTTTTCTATCATTAGAAACAGGATGGCATAAATAGTATACATAGTTTCCATCACTAATTGAATCTAAGCAACCCTCTTCGTAGAATAAGCATAGCCCTTCGTAGAATAAGCAACCCCCTTCGTAGAATAAGCAACCCCCTTCGCAGAATAAGCAACCCCTTCGTAGAATAAGCAACCCCTTCGCAGAATAAGCAACCCCCTTCGTAGAATAAGCAAAGCCCTTCGTAGAATAAGCAAAGCCCTTCGTAGAATAAGCAACCCCCTTCGTAGAATAAGCAACCCCCTTCGCAGAATAAGCAACCCCCTTCGTAGAATAAGCAACCCCCTTCGTAGAATAAGCAAAAGTAAGGTTGGCATGAATGTCATTGGAGCTGGGAAGCCTCTTTAAAAAAAAAAAAAAAAAAAAAAAAGAGAAATGGGAGTGTCCTTTTTTTCACCATGACTGTGCGTGGTGTGAAGCTCCTTTTGAAGTAGGGTTGGAAGTGCCTACCGATGGCCATATTTATTTTCCAATTTCAGCCCTGAAATTATACAACTCTTAGAGAAGAGAAAGAATGATTTCCTGGCTCCGTTCGGTCGGTCGGTCGGTCGGTCAGTCATTAAGGACTGACTGGCTGAACATGCATTTCGGCTGCAGCAGAAGATGTATCTCATCTCATCCCATGACGGAGTGTGAAACTTAACAATGAAAAAGCAAATGTTGTTGAGATCTGAAATTGGTTGAGGCAGGCAGGCAGGCAGGCTTTGAGTGGATCCTGTTGATAAAACAAGAGTAATAATATAATTTTAATTTAACCTTGTTGATCGTTTGATCCTGCCAGGAATGCAAGAGCAGAACAAAACGAATGTTAGTTGAGAAGATGGGTTCAGAAGCATTTGATCTTGGTCATTCAGATGATCTCTCAATAAAAGGTGTTGAAGAGAACACTTTGGTAGTTGGTCTCTGTGATCTACTTGAAAGAATTTGGTCTCATGGCCTAAAGAAAAAAGAGGTTGGCTTTGATTTGTTTTGATTTCATTTGCTTTTCTTTGTTCGCATTCCATGCAACAAACACTTGACATTTAATCTTTTCAATTTCATTTTTTTTTTTTTTTTTTAATTCTGAATCATATTGGTTACACAGGATGAATGGCGCAAGTTTGCGATCACTTGTTTAGACAATGACAATTATTATGCCTTATGTTAGTGACAAGTTAAATTGAATGACTAACAAATAACAACTAATGTGAGAGTTTTAAGCAAAGCTTGAAACATGTGCAGGTCATTAAATCAATTTCATATTTTGTGTGTGTGTGTGCGTGCGTGCGTGCGTGCGTGTGTGTGTGTGTGTGTGTGTGTGTGCGTGCGTGTGTGTATGGATCTACTAAAAGCGTCGAACACTTTTCGAGAATCGCATTGCATTGCTATGTCTCGTAGTCATCTTTCTCTGTTACCTTATCTTCCGACACCAGACAGAGACAGACGCAACTGTTGGCATTCAGGGTTCAGCTTAACAACAGGAGCACGCAACACAGCCAAAAGAAGTGAGAATCGAATCCACACCGTCTGTCCTCTCATCTGTTATGTTTCTGTCTGTCCTCTGTTGTGGTTTTATGGTTTTATTTCGTAACTGCCACTGCCACTGTGGCAGTGCTTCTGTGATTGGGGTGGGTGGTTCATTCCTCTATTAGCCATTGCGGTGGTATGTCACATTCATTGATGAGTGTTGAGTGATGAGTCGTTTGTGAATCAGGCTTGATTGATCAAACTCAGCATGTCATTGTGTTTGTTTTATGATTTGCATTAGTTATCTGCATGCAAGCAGATGATTTTCCAAACCAACAGATACGGTTAGTTAGTTGGATGGGGCCCAACCAAACGCAATCAAACTATGAAGCAACAAAACGTTACGTGCTGAAAAAGTTGCTCCGTTTTCTTCATCAAACAGAAGTATTCTGTTCATCAATTTCATAATGAGCTCCCTCCCTGCTCCACCAACCAAATTGCTTCCAACCCTGTTTTTCACTGCCCTCAGATGACTGGCCTCGAAAGCTCCAGGAGGGCTGTCTGTCAGGAAGCACAGCAGGGTCGGCCCGGCTCTCACTTTTTCAAATGTCTTGTGAATACATAGTTGTAAGGTTATCCAGGGCACAGAAGGTTTGCCTGAACCCAACAAATTAACGGTTAATTTGAAACTGTTAAAATGAGACCTCATGTGTTGGCTGATTGATTAATCAATTTCGAAACCAAGTTAAAATAAATGGGCTTGCCTATGCCCTGAGTTGGCTCAAATTGCCACTTCTAGTGTTGATAATAATCATTTGCTTTTCTCTTCTCTGTGCAATGCAGATGTCGCAGGGCTCCCATTCGGTTACTAAAAGTTACTTTTTGTTACTTTTCTTTGTCGGTTACTAAAAGTACGTATTTCATTGAATCTGGTTACTATTAGGTACTTTTGGTTACTTTTTTGCGATCTGTGTATGCTTTTACCCGATGATGACTGATTATTGAGGCTGGTAGGAATAAGCGAAAAAGGGATGGTTAAAGTTATTATTGAGGCTGGTAGGAATAAGCGAAAAAGGGATGGTTAAAGTTAACCACTGATTATTGGCTTTTAACCATAGGTTAAGCTTAACTACTGCTCAATAAACAGAGAACTTAACCATAGGTTAAAGTTAACCATTGGTTAACTTGAACTAACTATTGGTTAATTTCCATGGCAACGAATTTAACCAACGATGGAAAAACCAAAATCGAAGCCCCCCGTGCAAAAAGGTGTCAACTAACATTTTTGTGATTTGCGGGAAATTGACTTTGAAGTTTGACACTTCATAAAAATGGCATAATAGTTGGATCTGCTTGAAATTTTACAGCAGCTAGATCAGGTTGATGTTGTTTTATGCCCAAAAAAGATTTGTTTAATTCGCCATTTTTGTGGGTCAAAGGTCAGTCCAAAGGCAGTTGACACTTTTTGAAATGTAAATAACTATAAATGCATATTGTTTTTCACATGTAAGAAGGTGCTAAGTGTCAGTTGACACCTTTTTCAATGTGCAAAAATATAAAAGTTTAATCATTTTTAGCTAAGGTTAGCATAAAATAGGTGTCAACTGCCTTCAAATATTTTAAGACAGGTTTCTTTCATTTGTATCTTGATGGAGACCAAACTTGTTCAAATGAATGATGTTTATAATTTCTTTCACTAATTCAATGCTTTTTGGATCTCCACAAGCTGATAGAAACAAAATCAGATTTGTGAAAATGTAAAATGCATAAAGTGTAATCTCAAGTTTCCATAATTTGCTTTCAGTGATTTCTTTGCATTAATTTCACAACAAAATTCAAAAAGAATATTCGCAATTATGCAAATTGTTCCGCCACTCGTGTCATGAATAATAAAAACAGCGATATACTGATTCTGTGGAAATGAAGACCATGAAACATGCCAAATGAACAAACATGGTGTCCGAACTATTTCTTTTCCTTTCAATTTTGAAACATTGGACTTAAGCTTTGTTAGAGGGTAAAGAAGAAGAATTGTTAGACAACAGAAAGGAAGGAAGGCCAGTTTCAGCAGTCGGATCCTATGAAGAACCTAGCTGGCACGGGTGAGAAAAGGGGCTTTTGCAATTTAGGTGAGATTAGCGATCAAGTTATGTCGGCTGTGAGTAAAAATTCAAAGTGGACAAATGTCAATGCGTTTTACTGGCGATGTCCAAGGAAGGATCACTGGCAATAACAAAAAGGCCGATCCCTCAGGATTGTATGGAAACGTCGCGTGGGAAATTAAGTCGGATAGGTACGCCACTGGCTAAAAGATAGCAGATCATAATATGAGTGCCCTGACCTATTGGCTGTTGCTAAATTCAGTCTAGAAGCACTTTGAACTATTCCTCCAAACATGCATTCAGCTGCTCGTGGAATTGGCAAAAATGTGTAAACACATGTTTTCTGCAATGCAGCTCACGGTTGGTAACAAAGTTGAGAGAAGAGAAGCCCCAAAATTTTATTTCATTCCACGGTGTGCATAATTAAAAGTGGACCCCAAATGCAGATCCTAACTACGAACTAGGGGAGAAGGGCGCCAATAATTGTTGACAATAGCCTACATCCTAAAGCAGCAGACACCTACGTTGGATGGCACAGGTCTGAAATCCCCAATTCCAAGTTGATGGCATATCATTGTGCACAGGTTGTAAAGTTTTTGGTGTCCAGGGGCAGGTAAGAGATAAAAATTCAAGAGAAAAATTGCCATGGATTGGAAGTGTGACCTACCTTTATGCACGTATTGATAACCACAAACAAAGGGGAAAATGTTCTCTTTTTGGCCAGAAGGAGAGGCAACACCATGTTGACTCAACACACATTTTTGTTGCCTTTTGAAGATTAATTTTCGCCCTGTCCAGCTATCCCTTTGTGTTTTATAACAATGAAAAAGGGCAAATCTCTTTTTCTGCTTCCGGTTAGTAGAAAAGAGAACTGTCCAAAGGGCAAATAGGCAGATTACATTCTCCCTTTTGCCATGTTAACGATAAAATGACTTCTCAGCTGAATTACAAAAGGTTTGTAACAAACGAGGGAATAAAACTGACGATTGATATGATTGCACACTTTCTACCAGCTGATTTCCAAAATGATGATAATCCTCAGATCGTGCAGATCAGTGGATTTGACGTGCGGTTGTCTGGATTTCCTCGGCACACCGCATCGCCGTCCTATGGAAATCCAGATAATCGCAAGTAAAATCCACGGATAGGCATGATCCAAGGAATATCTAAGTTTTGGAAATCGGCCGTATGTGTTATTTTGCACTGGCTATTTATAAGCGTACCTATTTGATCATATCCAACAATGATTTCATGAGAGGTATTTTTGCCTCAATAAGTAAGTAAAGTCACCTGCGCAGAATGTCTAGAGCCTCGTAAACATGTAAAAAGAGTAACTGGAGGTTGTAATTGAGTGCAAAATAAATTCTGGAAACCAATAATGGAGTATTGCGTCAGCCGAGCCATCCTCTATTGATGTTGGGCTTCAGCGAAATTGAAATATGACTGCAGCTGCAGTGAACTTCAAAAGAAATGTGAGAAAACATAATCCCTCAAAAAATGTAGAATTTTGAAATTGGGTGAAATAATCGCTGTCCCAAGCAGGGGCATGTGACTGTGGTGTAATCAATTATCCCATGTGATGCTATAAGATTTGCAGGATTTAATTCTCGCTACAAAAGAGAAAAGCGAATCGGAACATAAAAATAAGATAGTTCAATATCAGTTACCACTGTCATCAGTACCACCTTTTGAGAAATTACCAAAGGTCATCTCATTTTTAAATAGGCCCATTGACTTGTGGTTAGTGTCTTTTGCATTAAAATCCTGCGGACTGATTTTGCATTTTAAATACTCTTCTATTTAAAAGTTATGCTACAATGATTTTGTTTCTTGCACAAGTCTTTACACAATATCCACAAAAATGCAGTTTCATTCATCAGAGATTGTAGAAGGAAAAATTGTGAATAAGGAATTGAAAGAAAACAATTGTAGAAGGATTGAAAGAGGACTGTTGAAGGACTTGGAAGCTTTAAGCTGTCACCCCAGGAACTTTACCAACCCAATGCAACAAAAATTGAAAATTAACAGATTCAGCCAGTATTTTGTATTTCCAGGCAGTTTTACATTGCAGAATGCTGCTTGTAATTCTGCAGTTAACACCTTTTTTCAAAAGAAATTACAATCGTTTATTTCAACCTTCTTGCAAAAAGGTGTCAAATGAGCAGTTGACACCTTTTTACATGTAAGAAAATGTAAAGGATTATTATTTTGAATTGGCAAAAGAGAACATTTGCACTTGACACCTTCTTGCAGGGAGCTTTTTTGAAAAACCATGCAGTTGACACCTTTTTACACCTGAAATATCCCAAACCAGCAGAGATATCGCTCTGGGACCAAAAAATTCTGAAAGAGCATCATGCAAAATGGTGTTAACTGCATCTAACTCAAAAAATGCAAAAATGTCAGTTGACACCTTTTTGCACGGGGGGCTTCTCGATAGTTATGTGTCATTTAACCATTGATTAAAGTTAACCATCGGTAGAGCCCTCGAAATTTCGCGAAAAGGGAATAAGCACGAAAAAAACGAATTCTGATTTTTCCACTTTTTTCAACATTTCTTCGCCGATTATGCCTCTGGGAAGTCAGATGTCACCAAATTTATAAAACGACAAAAAACGAAATTGAATCATTAGCACGAAATTCCACGAATTCTATCTTTTTTCCCACAAAACTCCCTTTCCATGTCATTATTTGCAAAGTGCCATTGACTCAGTACAAATTTTTTTTCTCGCAGTCATGTCCACAAAGAGACCAGAGAAATACATCACATCAGTTCTGTCTGTTGTAAACGTAATATTTTTGTCTCCCAGGATGCATTCTCAGCTTTTCTCAGACTCAAAGCCAGATACCACCAAGTTAGAAGCAGAACAAAGTTATTGTTTGATGAAATTAAAAAGTGAACTCAGATTAAAAATCTCCAAATGCCTTCAGCCTTCGTATTCCATCTGCAGTCACCCACATGCGATATTAAATTCAGGAGAGGTTTCATTCAGCTTCTATTATGAATGGAAATGAGGGGGGAAACCAGCCACTATAAGAAAAAAAAATTGCAGCCTGAGAAGACTACAAAATGCCATGCAGACAAAATAATGAAATGGTGGGTTCAGCTACACAGCACAAACCCAGACAATCATAACAAGTTTTATTTTAATTCTCAATGCAAATTTGCAATGCTTATCTATTTCATTTAGAAGGCCTATTCAAGAGAAAGTCCTGCCAGTTTTCCATTGCAACCATTTTGGACAAACCGCAGTTCAACACCATACAAACCCCCGGGATCAATCTTACAGCCTACAAAAGGCCAAAAACGAGAAAAAACGAAATTTCACTTTTATTTCAACACTAAAAAACGAAATTTTGAACCTTCAAAACGAAATTGACAAAAAATAAAAACGAAATTCCGTGGGCTCTAACCATCGTTTGATAAACTGGGCATAACAAGGTCTTGACAAGGGCAAAGGCCCTAAGTATATTTTTCCTTTTTTTTTTTTCTTTATAGGGCGGAATTCAGAATTCATGTGAAAAATGGGAAAATGCAAATAGGAAGTGAAATTATTAAGTACCTACCCATTTAAAATTAATTGGTATCAATGAGACTGTGATCAGCAAATGGTGCAGTGGAAAAGACGGTGGTTCATCGTTCACCTGCACAATTTGTTGCAAAAATGATAAATCACGTGGCAAAGGTCTTTGGCCATTAAAGCGGAATGTCAGCACTGAAAACCATGAGAAACTTTGCTCTGTGAAATTGAACCTCGGGCAGTTGCTTCTGTCCCCCCGAGAAAAGATCGTGAGCGTGTGAAGGATATGGAGACATCCTTGCTGGAGCAAAAGAAATTGGAGTCAATGAAGCGCAAAGCCACAGCAAAATTGCTTTCGGAGGCCCAAGAAAGACTGAAGAAGGCAGTGCAGAAAAAAGATTTACTTGAAATTGAACTAGCTCAGTCAGTGGTAGAAGCAGCCAACACGAAACTCATCGAGGAACAAAACTTAGCGAAAACAACAGACAATCTTTCGAAAAAACTGGACAAACGGAAGTCAGATATGATTGCTGGTTATTTTGCGCCGGCCTCAAAAAGAAGAATGTTTGACACAAAGTGTAAACTTTGAGAAGTTTACACTTTGTTCAATTTTGTATTTTGTTTGTCTTTTTTTTATCATAAGTTGCAAAGTAAATACAGTAAAACTACTAAACATAAAACAAAAAGTGGTTAGGTAGTTGGAGTTGGCATAGCTGGTGGGGATGGTGGAGGCCGTGGATACTGGTTACTTTTTGGTTACTTTTTTGATTTCTAGTTACTTTTTTGTTACTTTTTTCATGCCCAGAAGTTACTTTTTTTTACTTTTTCCAACTCTCAACTGGATGGGAGCCGTGATGTCGGGGACATTTTTATGCCTACAAAATTGTCACAATAATTATTGCGAATTGTTTTTTTCTCTTAAAACAAATTGTTCTCCATGACTGATTTGTTTTTTTTTGCTCAACTGAGGATTCTCTTACAGTGAAATTTCCTGCTTTCTAACGATCTGGATCTGTGATTCATCCCCCCAATTCTGTGAAATTTGATTTTTTTTTTATTTATTTTTTTATTCTTTTCCGTTCATTGTGAATACACAGATGAAATCTGCTCTCTGGTCTCATCTTGTTCACTTTCAACAGTTGAATGTTGCCAGTTCTATTGCCTCAGCTGCTGACTCTGTCTTGCCACATCATCTGAACACATCGTCACTTGCTCAAAGTTCATTGTCTCCAGGTGAGTATCCTACCTCTCTGTCCAACCACTACGACCACCTCCACATCCACATCGGACAGTTAGTTGATTCATTCATCATTCATTCTGAAGCCCCTTGCCTGATGATGAAAATAATAATAATTGACAACAGAGTTCATACTGAACTAATGCAAAAAGTGGTCCAGCAGTTGTGATCATTAAAATTGATTATCTTGTGTTCTGTGTATCTTTGAAAATTCAACTTTATCCGAAAAGCCCTTGCCGGCCATCCACCCATGGCTAACGATTTCAGCAATTTTATCTTTGTTTTGCATGTTGAAAAATTATGCATTCTATGTGCTCTGAATTTGGCGTTGAAGTCACATAGCATTTATTTGCCACTTTTTTATCCAATCTCATTTGACATGACAAAAAATGACAAATCAAAATCTCACAGAACCACAGGCATGCGTCAAAGCTCCTACAGACAAGCAGAATGTCAGACAATCAATACCTTCTTTCTTTGGCCAGACAGACAGACAGACAGAGAGACAGACAGACAGACAGACAGAGAGACGGATGCCAAACGACCATTTTGCTGATTTCAGCGACTATTTTGCTGATTTCAGCGACTATTTTGCGGATTTCAGTCAGCAAAAAAGTCGCGACCATTTTGCTGACCACGACCATTTTCCGAGTTCTAAACTTGAGCTTTTCCCTTTTCAAGGGGTTGATCACCCTATGTTTGCTTCGCCGATGGTCTTTTGCCTTCTGAATCGCAACCATGTTGGGTCCTCCCGGGTTTCGTTCTTCAACACTGACGCTCGGATATTGAGCCGTCATGGCTTTTTACATTCCAATTACCGTACACCACATACACTCTCGGTGTTTGTACTGGGTGTGTCCATAGATCCTTGACCGTGTGCTATGTTTGCCTGACCGAATGCCAGTTTCTGCCGAATAATGTGAATGGTTCTCGGAGTTTAGCGCATCTTGCGTCTGTGGCCAAGTGTCACCCAGAACGTCTGGCCACGACGGCGACTGCCCTTTGCTGGATACGCTGTCTGACTATGTCTGAGGATAAATTATCCTGTCTCGTGCGCGGCCTTTCTGTGGATTTCTTATTAGCCTTTGCTTTTGAAAACGTTGCTCTTTTCTTGCAAGGTGCTTCACACAACAACCATTTAGAGCAAGGACTGAAAACATCGTTATAATCATCATCATTGCAATTTTGGGCTGACAGCCTCACGGCGGGTGGCTCGGTATAAGGCTTGTTGCACAACTTGGGCTCGCAAGAAGAACAATGCCCCATTATCGTTGCCCAACTCCACTCTGCATTCAACTGAAAGTATAAATATATGAACAAATATAAGTCTGGTCCCGTTTGTCGACCCCCTGTAGACATGAGTTAGAAACGAAAGAAGAACATAAGTTTTCTTTATCCTGCGAAACAAACCAGTGCGGACTGAAAGAGAAGGGGGCGCAACAACAAATAAATACATCATGCACCGCCATGGTTGTCATGAATTTCTTATTTATACATCCATATATGCCAATGGTGCATATACAGGGTGTGTGAATGCAAACTGGGTTGGATGACAAATTGGTCTGAATCGGTAAATGGTATTTGTTCTCAAGATTAGTGCCAGCAGACGGCTCAGGCCAACTGTCATTGTTGGTGACGACCAGTTTCTTCTTCCTTTGCCAGCTTGAGCTGACAGCCACAGGGCCGATGGCTGGGCATGGACCGTGTTGCGTAACCTGTGCTCGCAAGGTGAACACTGCTCCACAATGAGAACAACTCTGCACTCAACTGAAAAGGCGCGGATCCCTTGAACACACTGACAAACGGCATATGCCGTTACGCTGCTCACGGGACATCCTGTTAAACGTTCATTTCGATGAGGACGAGAGATTTGGCCATGGCGCCCTCTTCCAGCAGCACATCCAGGGGTACAACAAGGGACTCCCATCCATGGAAAAGCCATAACGGGAAACATGAGCAAACATAAAAGGAGAGTTAGAATGTAAAATCTTCGGTCCTGTTTGTCCACCACCCTGTACAGACAAGAAATATATATGACACGCGGAGGTCGGAATCGAGCTTAGAATTCTGGTGAAACGGCCAAGAGTCCCTGTTATTTTAGACTCCCATCCATAGGCCCTTCTTTTTCCGTACCCATGGAAAAAGAAAAACTCGGAGGTCTGAAATATATTAAGCATTTTGGACCTCCGGATTTTGGAACACATTTCGACGTCCGACTTTTGAAATATAAGTACAGGGTGGTGAGACACAATGGAACCACGGAATTGGAACATGTCATGTTCAATATACGGACACTATGGACTTTAGATTTGTTGTTGTTTTTGTCAAAAGACAGGTACAAAGACGTCTGAAATAAATAGAAAAAGAGAACATTTATTTGTCATATTTAAACACCCATGCGGTTAATTGGGGGGATACGTCACTTGACGTTCATGAATTGCAAGAAAAGAGCAGCGTTTCAACCTTGCAAGGCCTGTGGTGTGGACAAACCGTGAACATATGTTCACATTGCAGTCACTGTCGTGTCATTTCTTTTTTTTTTTTTTTTTGTTCCTGGCAGTCCGCATCATAAGACACCGGGATGCGTATTTTATTAATCCATACGAATCGGGAAATGTCCCGACTTTTCTCGTTAAGAAAAAAGCAAACAACAGCTAGCTTACCCAACCTAACCTGCCTAACCTATCCTAACCTGACCAACCTAACCTACCTAAAACAACCTAACCTATTTTCTTTATTCCGAGTGTTTATTCTCACTTTCTGTGGGTTTGAAGTTTTACATGGGTTTAGATGGAAACGTGCCAAATCCGTATAGATTAATCAAATACGCCACCGGGATCCCTAATTTCGAAAGCGCCTACAGGGTGATCATAAACATTGACAATCTGTTTGTGTTTCTTTCTTTCTCCCAATACAAGCACGTAGGTGGACTGAAAGGGGACCTCTTGGTCATCACAGCTCATTTGTTCTTCCGACCTGCCAGGAACAAAAAAAAAAAACAATCTGCACTCCGTTTGCATTCTTTCAAAGATTTTCTTCAAACAGATTGGTCAGGATAGGAAAAGGTAATTTTCTATTTGTCCAGAAAAAACGCGGGTGGACTGGAAGAGCATTTCATCCCCACCTCTTTCCATCCCATATATCATCGCACTCCTCTCCCTCCCCCACCCGCTCCCTCGATCGCTTTCCCTCCCTCTCTCCGTTTGTTCTCTCTCCAATGCACCCGCACTCGCGTATCAACTCACCCTCTTTGAACATTTCATTTGCCTTTTGCTTTATGTCTGCCCTTTTCAGTCACTGTCAAAAACGAAATATACACTGTATGTACGCTGCATTTTGCGACTTCGACGCCGAGTTCAGTTGCCTCACAAACTCACGACAATGCGGTCACCCCGCCAAACCAAACTACGATCGTCCTGTATGCATGAAAATAGAGGGAGCAGTTCGTATTTTCCAGCAGTTCAGAATTTAGTATTTTAATCCGAGAAAGTAGGAATGTTGAAACTAAAGAATAATCAGGAACGATCAATGTTCTCTGCGTAGGCAGTTCTAAGTCTTGCACCGCATTTCGTAAACTGCGAATGTATATTTGAATTGAAATTTTGCCAATTGAATTCCTATTCTAATTCAAATGATGCAATATTGTCGCCCAAACACACTCCCCAGTGCACTCGTACAGTCTTGGACGCCCTCCATGTCGTGCCTCCTTCGTGTTACCAATACAAGACGATTCGCAAACGTGCACTTTCCTGTGTGTTTTGCGAGTCACCCTGTTTTGCTTAATGCAGCTGTTTTTGCCTTTCCAGCCGTTGATATGTGGATATGCCGTCAGGAAAGGTGTGTGCCTCAAAGTCCTCATGCCTCGTTATAGCATTCCCAGAATCTATAATTGCACGCATGGATTGATTCGTAAAAGAAAAGTGAAAAAGAAAATAAATGCAGAAGGCAAATGTACAGCGGCGAGAAAAAATAATTGGTCCACACATGGTGAACTTTCTTTCGGATTTTCGGGGAAATCTCAAACCCATCGAATTCAGTGTTCCATCACTGATTCGATGCATATTTACGTGTACACGCATCAAACTCCGATTTCTTGAAACTGAAATCATCACAAATTGTCCCGGTTTTCTCTGAAAGATCGAAAAACGACAGGTATTATGGCTCACGTAATTTTCTCGCCACTGTACTTACTCAATGCGCAATAGGTTGTCAGGAGGAAAGCTGGGTGAGTGGCAACGTCAAGCGAAGGACTGTGAGCGCAGTGCCTATATGCGTTTTGTTTTGGCCTCTTTCGTTCCATTCCATTTGATTGAGCTCTGCAGTTGTAATTTCCTGCGTGACACATTGCAGTTGAGGTGTGACTATATGCTTCGCGCTTGTATCAAATGCTCAAGCAACGTACAGGGTGTCCGAATAAACATGCGATCGTCGAACTCTGATTGATGGGAATCGGTGGCTTTGATCTTTCTTGTTCGAGGAAAGGGGATTGCTTGCGGTTGGACCAACAAATGTGTGTGGTTAAGATGCACCAATATGGAAAGCCCCAGCATAATAGATGCCTGCGCTCCTTCATGGTGTTTCACAGCTTCAACCTGTATGTATCCGTATACAGGACTAACGAGGTGAGAATACGAAAGGCGAAACGTTGGGCATATATTAGTTTCTTGTTTTTTTGTTTTTATCACCGCTTGATCTTATTGCGTTCCATAACGTTATCGAATATAAATTGAACACGAAAATTGTCCCCCAAACGATTAATTGATACTCCCTTTACGTCGCTTTGGCTTTGACGTCTTAAAACGGTATAGGAATTGAAAGGAACCGCACCCTGCAGCAAATGTCTTTGACTTTCGAATTAGTAAGTCGCTCCGAGGTGGAAAGGTCCGATACGTTTGCTATGACTCTTGCTGGGGTACCCTGTGTCGTGCTGGCTTTCAGTCTTTTTCATATCATAACCGACTGTGATGCTCTGCAACAGTTCAGCGGTAACAAATACACATAACAAAAACAATTAGTGTTTAAAAAAAGATTTTTTTGTTTGTTATTTTTGTTCACTGTTACTTCTTCTCTCATACGGTCCCATTGCATTTGTACATATACTGGGTTTCCCAGAAGTCACTTGACGGCCCCTGCTATCTGCTAGTTTTCAATCTTCTCTTCTGGGGCTATTTCTACAGATTTCAGATTCAGATTGGGCAGGCTGCCTACTGCAGATGTTATCCACTCGAAATGGAACAAACTTCACTCCAAGCTTCCAGAGTTGCTTCAGAACTGCAATGCACTTTTCTGGGTTGTCAAGTGACTTGTGGGACTCACTGTATAGGACTGTTTCTGTTGGGAGATTTTATGAGTAGCTGAAATATATGCGCCGCTCCGTTCCGCCCTTTCAATTACACGGTAAGGAAAGGCGGGAAACGGGCATGTCATTCACAACAGCATTCTGTCCTAGTCTAGTCCCCCCTTTCACGGTTGCGAAGAAATGCATTGAAAATGTATAAAAAGATACTCTGAATGCCTTTCACGCCAGGGCCAATAAACGTTCAATACTTAGAGGGCACCCCCTCGTAGCTCCTTTGGGTCCCTTTCGACAGGTTTTTCCCTCAGCCAAATGGTCGAAATACCGTCTATTATGACAGACAGAGAGACAGACAGAGAGACAGACCAGTTGAAGTTTGACACTTTTTGTTGTTGTCACTGTTCGTTCGTTATTATTTGTCAATGTTCTCATTCATCGTAATCATTGCATCCGTGAGCTTATCATCAATTGTTAAAATACCAGCCTGCCTTCCTGTCCTCTCAGATCCACATTTGCCTGACAGAAGTGATTTGTCTCACGCATAACTACCTCACCTCCCTACATGCTTATCTGTTTTCATGCAGCCTTTTCGTGGAATGTCCTCAGGAGGAGGCTCGATTGCAAGTTTTCATGATTTTGTATTGTGTTTCATGATTTCCTTATTTTTTTTTTTTTTTTTTTTTTTTGGTGTTTGACACTTTTTGCTTGATGTTTGCTGTGTTTGTGGCTTACCGTGGATACGTTGATACACTGATTAATTCATTTCTTCATCGCATCAGTGTGCTAGAAGGGAATAAAGGTAACTCTTGTGTTGAAATTGGGTACGACAGACGATGTAGCCAGTTCAACAGCAACAAATCTTCTGATGCCAGAAGCAGCAAATCTTGTGTCTGTATCTTGTGTCCAGAACTGGCAAGGAAAATGACAAGTCAAAGTCACACGTGCTCTCTAACAAAGCACATGTTCACTGTAAGTAGTTACCTGATTCAAAGCCATTTTAGGATCGATGTT
Source organism: Sinentomon sp. SZTP_YWyxl (assembly GCA_030068105.1). Classification (NCBI taxonomy): domain Eukaryota; kingdom Metazoa; phylum Arthropoda; class Protura; order Sinentomata; family Sinentomidae; genus Sinentomon; species Sinentomon sp. SZTP_YWyxl. Next base: position 53,516 of record JASGXE010017777.1, read on the forward strand.
ACGATTTTTTTTTCTGACGACGTTTCGACCCCTGCCCCTGGGCTGGGGTCTTTTTCAAATCTGCTAACACGATATGATCGCTGCCGCTGGTGTTGTGCGACTGATGCAGTTTGAGAATGGGTTATGGAGTTGAAGCCGTTGCTGATGAGTGGTGATTCATGGTCATGGTTGCTCGTCCGTTGGCTTCTTTTGGCGGTTGGGATAACTTCGGAATGTGGTGTTCTTCCTTGGGATTATTTTTGAATTTTTGAAGTTGCCATCAGTCAGACTTCTCCGGTGCATGTGAGGCTGTGGGATGTGTTGAGATTGTGGAAGGGCTCTTTGAGGGGTTATGGGTAAAGACGGGGAGTTTGTGGGAAGGGGGTTATTTTGGTGTTGGGTGAATGAATGGTGGGTGGCTTCGTTGGGTAGGGGTAGAGGGGGAATGAGATGTGGAATGGAATCGAGGGAATGGTTGACGTTGGGAGGTTGGTGGGAATGGCTGAATGGGTAGGAGGGAAATGGGGAACGTTTGCTGGGTTTCAGGGATGGGTAAGTATAATACTTAAGTATTATACGTGAGTTTTCTACGTATAATACGTCGTATTATACGTACGTATAAAAGTGTTTTATACGTACGTATTATACGTGTGCAAAAAATTAACATGTGTGACACATGACTTGGGGTGGAATTTAACAAGGAATTCAATTCTGACGTTAGTTCACATCTCAGGGCAGTGTAGGAGGAATTACACCCTTATAAGTTGTCGGAAATAATGACGATCGCAGGAAGGGATATAACCTAATAACAGTTTAAATTGCATTTTTAGATTTTTTTCTAAAATGATGGCTTTCTTTTCAAAACGGGTCGCATGATGTGGGCTGTCGATTAAACTCAAGAAACAAAATTGCCGTTTTCTTCTGAATTTTCATGCGAACAGAAAATACACCGGATCCTTCAGTCTGCCGATGATCCATGACATCGATAACCATAATCTGTCCAAGTTGGTGGGTAGGTACTCAAAAGCCAGAATTCTCACTCCCATCCCACAGCTGGATTCTTGCTTAGTACATCTGGCAGGATTTTGAACAACCTTTTGTTTTTTTTTTTCAACATTTGCAGTTCGTGCAGGATTTTCGGCCATGTGCTCTGCGCTTATCTTGGGTGAACGTTTTTTAGTCTGCACTCCACCAAATAGTCACAGCAGAACAGGCTCTCATGCCAATCATCAATGGCGAACGGCAAAATTCTCAGAATACAACACACATTCATCATATACCTGGGAACGGGAGGGGGAAAGGGATGGGAGGGAAGGGACGGATGCGCGACCTTCAGCTGATTAGCTGTAGGGAGGAAAGGGTAAAGTAAGGAGGGGACAGGAGTTCGGAAAACATACCTATCATCGGAATGTGGACGGGTCCTAGTCATTTTGCATTCAACAACGGACAGACAACAATCACACAGATGCAACCACTCAAGAACACACCCAAGCAAGAATCATAAACCGGCACACACCACACCCATTCACAATCTCAATTATTGAAATATGCAAAATAGTGGATAAAAATGAAATACGCCTAAAGATGAAAGAAAACTAAATAGATGATGAAATTATCATGATGAAGCAAATGTGATAAAACTATCGTGCAAATGATTGCATGGCTACCCTGTGCTTTCTGCTAGGCCTTCACCCGAATGCCATACCAATGAATTAGGTAGTCCTTAGGCGGTTTCAAGCATGTGTTCTTGCCATTTACTGGCTGTCACTGCTGAGTGGTTTTTCTGTTGATGGCAGAAATCTGGACCTCCAGGCTGTCAGACCAGAAAGAGAATTGGCACAGGAATATTGAGTCGGCCTGATGAAGTTGGGTACCCAAGGCAGCTCCGGATTGAATCCGGCAGTCATGGTTTCTGGGGCCACCCTCATTATGGTACAAGCTTCCGTTTCAAAGGTGAGACAAAGCATGAGGTTCATTTCTGGCACTTTCTCATTGACACCATTCTTGAATAAATTTCCTGCTTGACAAGGTTGTCGCCAGTGATGTTAGTTTTTTGCCTTCCCCTACGAAGTATTTGTCATTTTTGGTTTTCTGTACACTTCTCTCTTTTACCAGGCACATTAGCTCCATGCATGTGAAAAAAGATGTTAGCGAATAATTTCAATTTGTCAGCATCAACTTTCACATGATTAGTGCGCATAAAATTTTTTAAATGCATTTTACAACATTGTGTGGCGAAGACTGTCTTATGGGGCCAACTTGAAAGCAATTGCGGGGCTTCACTGGTTAACTATTTATATATTTTTTTTCTTTCATGATGATGATGCTCGTCAATATTTTGATGTAATGAATAGAATATTAGCATGTTAAAGAGCAGCTTTTTCTGCAAAAAATGAGGTATCACTCGACTTTTAAGTTTTATACGTTTTCTACGTGTATTATACGTACGTATTATACGCGCGTATTATACGTGGAGTTTTATACGTTTACCCATCCCTGGAAAAGGTTTTTGTGTTTGTGAATGGATCGTGGCGCCATACACAATTTAAAGCACATGTTCTGCTCTACTTCTTCTAGCACTGTAGAATGAGCCAGAGTGCTCATGGTTGTCCTCTTTTTATCGAGGAAGAAGAAAAAGCTTGAGTTATAGTGGAAATGTTTTGCCCCCCCCCCCCCAAACGAGGGGCTTTATCGAGCAAAATTCAAAACATTGCTGTGCCTGATCACTGCTGACTAGTCACCTCCTACGTCATTCTAACACCAGAACACTGAGCACAACCTTTACCGCATCCCACATCTCCCCCCTGCATCAAACCCAGGCCAGCTCACCAACAACCATATCGGCACATCTTCACTTTTAATATGGGGAACAAATGCCACTTAAAAAGTTTTAAATGGTGATTGCCCAACCCACTTACGCCGTGAGGCGCTGGCAGGCTTCGGACTGCTCTTGGCGTGGTTAACAGCAGCAAAAATACCGCCACTTTTGCTTGCTTTCCCTGGGCGGTATGAGTGAGAGGATAAGGTTAAGAGGAGGGGCTCCGCTTCGGCAATACTCTGGCCGGGCCTCGGCTAAAGACTTCCCGAGTTCGAGTTGCGGCTTTTTACCTGCTTTTAGTAGTTTTTCCTTGGCTTCTGTGGCCGGTTTTTGTGCCGGCTTTGTCCAGGCTATCCAGAGTTTAGGTTCGCAACTTTTCCTGCGGGTGACTGACTCGCATCTTGCATGCCGGCCTGCACTGGCTTCGCCTGGCTTATGCAGCGACCAGTAACTGCTTCCGCAGGAACCTCTCATATGCTCGGCTGCCTAGAATGGCAAGCAATGAGCATATTTTTACGAGCTTTAAAATGTGAGGGTCACTGCCTTGGCCAAACAGGGCCAAAACATAGGTGCCTCATCTATAGAAAAATAAGAAATTTCAAATTGCGGGATTGAAGGCAAATTTTACACGCTCCCAGCAGTCTGCTGATCAGGGCTTGATAACGCCCACCAAGTGAAAAACAAAACAGGACAGAATGTCCACATCTAGCAGCATGCTCTTGCACACTATTCAGTTTGGGAGCAGAAGTGACCTACGCCAATGAATCTTTTTCCATGAAGCCTGTTACAAGAAAAAATCCAAATGTAATTTTGAGACAAGTTGAAGAAAGATTAGTTTAAAAACTGGAATTTCTTGGAATGTCTTGCAAATCTGCTTTTTGGGCATATTGTTTTGAGCAGCAGCTGTTATCAGACATCTGGCTGAGATGATGGCTGCACTGTGCATTCACTTCATTTCTCTATTTCCCTGTTTCTCTCTATTTCCACAGATCTCTCTTCCAGAAGCACAGGTGGGAGCACATCTGATTTGGTGTCTTCTGGCAGTACCCTATCATTGACACCGACACCACCACCACACCCCAATTATTATTCAGGGGACCACCAGCAGCACCATAACCAGCACCGCTCTCCAGTTGCAAGCCAACTGAACTCACCAAACAGAACTCTTGAAAGGATGAAGAACTCTCCTGGAATCAGATCAGGATCAGGAATAGTTCTCAACAGAATAGCTTGGAACGCAGGCCAAAGGATTGTCAGTCCCTTCCTGAGAAGTTGTTTTCTCCATTGGAGGCACTCATCAATGACATCAGGTAGGTAGGCTGTTGGCTATTGCTTTTCTTTCTTTCTTTTTCGTGTCTCTTTCTTTCTTTGCTTCGTTTGTGCTGTTGCTTTCTTTTTTCTTTCTTTCTTTCTTTCAGACAGACAGACAGTTGCTTGATTGGGGCCGCCTTGTTGGTGAGTATTAAATTGTACATGATTGTATTTTATTGTGAAGTCTTCATGAAAACCACTCATTTTGGGGTTTGTATGGTGATTCTTTTGAAAAACAAAACAATGGAACATGCTCTATTGAATCATTTTGAGCTCTGATAATCCAATCATTTTTTTTTTCATTTTTGCTAAACTCTCATTGTGTCAAGGATCTGAAATGCCTATGATTTCAGCCTCGACCTGGCTTCATTCTCCCTGGATCCAACATAACCACCACCACCACCAAACCCAAGCCTTCCCATTCCCATTCCCTGTCCCCTTCCCATCTCAACTCCGCTGCTCCCCACCTGCACAACGAGTAGCAACCGCTGTAGCTGCAACCATATTCCACAGCCTCAATCTGTGCTCAACTCCAAGTCAGACGTCAATCAAGTCAACCTTCGGTTCTCGGCTGAAGAAGCTTGACGAAGAGGGAGTGAAACGTTGCATTTTCGCATTTCTTCAAATAATCCGACATGCTCTTTCTTAGTCATTGTTCTGTCTTTTTTTCTGTTTGTTATGGCACTCGTGGTGTCAAATTGCAGAAATTGAATCACTAACTTGATTCTGTTTAGATCTCCGTTCTCAATTGTTGAGGCGTGACGTTTCGCGGATATCGCACCCTCGTTGACGTTGACGAACGACTGATCTCTGTCACTTATGTACGAGGGTACTTACTGATGCACGAGGGGAAGTTACATGGGTCAATCCAAACGCCCTCTCCAGGTCCGGGTTCAAAGAACATCAAAGCAACATCCGAAAACAACACCCTGAAGCATCTGCATTAGCAGAACATTGGTGCACCACAGGCCACCAGCCTTCGTGGAGCAATGCCACTCGCTTGGCAACATCCCGTTACAGAAACCAGCTCAAACTTCAAAAAGCAATCACACTTTAAAGCTCAGAGTGCAAGTGCTCAATTCGAAACAGCGGCCCTCCCTCCCAGCTACATGGAGGACCCTGTTCACAACACAAGTCCAGCATAACTTCCAGCCCACTCAGCCTAACTCCCTTTCCATCCCACACCTTTGCCAAACTCCCCAAGAACCCTGATTTCTTCTCCCCTACCCCACCTTTCAAACCACCCCATCCAGCAAAACCCATTATGCTTCCCTCCAGTGCCTTCATGCCAACTACCACTGCAGTCTTTAACAGAATATCAAGGGAGCCATTTAGGTTGAAGTGCCGGCCAGGCCTACTCCAGATCACCTTTCTCTGCTCTCCATCAAATGCACGCTCCCTCACTTTGCTAATTGCTGTGTGGTGCAGTCCAATGAGCTGCATGCATACACGCTTTGCACACGGCGCCACCAAAGAATATCCCAACCCATTGCAGCAGCATTCAATGACGTCTTCTCGAGTTCAGTCATTTGTCAAAGAGAGTGTGATACCTGCCCCTGAAACGTCACACCTCAAATTGATTCGGATATCTACCAAAACAGAGTCAAGTTTGGCATTAAAATGATGTGAGCATGTCATCTCGCAAGTTTCCACGCCTTGCTGGGTATCAAATTGATTGCCACTGCACATGATTGTTGTCCCAATCGATCTTTTATGATGGTTTTGTCATTTTTTTTTTTCTGTTCTTTCAGAAGCGTCCAGTCAATGAGTGATATCAAAACAGACACAGGTTGTGTGAGGGCATGGGTTCGTTTGGCTTTGGAAAAGAAAATGTTGTCAAAACATTTGAGAACACTACTCTCAGATAAGCTGCTTCTCAAGTGAGTCCTTTATGCATTCATTCATTTATTCTTCTTCTTTTTCCTCCTGGGTGGGATCTCCTAGTCTTTTTCTCTTCTCTTCTCCTCTGTTTCCCACACTTGAATTGAATTGAATTTAACAAATCCTTTATTGACAGTAAACAGATTAAATTTATACAAACAATGTTCGAGGGAGGTCAGGGCAACCTTTGGCAGCCGAAGGAGACCTCCCTGTAAAAGTGGTGCAGATGGTAAGTGACAAAAATGAAGTTGAAACGTTATCAGGTAAATTATCATTTAAGAAAGGGGAAAGGGGAGGGTAGAAAGAAAACGATAAAAAATGAAATCAATGTGGAATTTGTTGTTCAGTTAAAAGGGTTTGTGATTCAACATTCGGAATCAGATAAGGTTGATCACAGCATACTGAAAACCTCACACAAATGCCGACGGAAAGAAATTACACTCGTCTCTGCTCTAACATGCTTGGGTAACTTATTCCAAAATGCTAATCCCTTAAACTCAGGGTCGTTTAAGCCATACCGTGTCCTCACTGATGGTAGCAATAACTCATGGTTTGCTGCTGCCCTTGTTGCATTCTCGTTCAACAGGTTACGATGTTCAAAAAAGATATTGGGAAAATTTTTCAAAGTCTGGAATATGAAAAACATCAATCGCTCTCAGTAAAGCAAATTAAGAGGCTGTATTCCAAGGCACTTAAAAATTGGCTCAGTGTGTGCATAAAAGTCTGCATGTGCTATGGTTCTGACAGCTCTTTTTTAACCCTAAACAAAGATGTAAAATATTTGGCTGATAAAAAGCCACTTCAGGATTATGTTTTGTTTTTTTTTCATGTAGTTGTGTTTTGAGGTTCGGTTGGATTGATGTCTTGTCAGTCTTTCGTGGCATTGGCAAAATGCTTTGGGAGGATTTCTGCATTTTTAAACAACTGAAAAAATGCTGTCGTTAATTGGTTGGGTGATTGTGTTCTTATAAATTATGGGTATCATCATCATCATTACGCCAAAGACTTGTGTTTGACTGTATCGGATATCTATGTTGTCAGCAATGGACTTGTAGGAGTGGATCCGATGCAGATGAAATTTGTGCTTTGGCAGGGATTACGTTGATGTATAATGCGTAATGCACCTTTGTATCCGATGAGTACATTCAGTCATTCTACCTTTTCTCATGCTCTTTTTCTTTTTTTCTGCTTTCCATGTGTTGTATGCAGGTGCTCCTACAAGCGTTATGCATTTCTCAACAATGAAGATGAAGTTGAACAACTGTTTTATCATCTGTTGACTCTCAACGCTGTTGATTACTTCTGCTTTACAAATGTTTACACTTCAACTGGTGAGTGCTTAGTGATTTTTTTTCTTTTTCTTATTCTTATTCATTCGTTTGCATGCAGCTAGCTAAGGCTCTTTATACACACTCTAGGTGTTGTTTTTTTTTTCTGTCTGTCCATCCAATACTGTGGGGGGTTCTCTGGAGCAATTTTTCATTCAACCAAGTTCCAATTTTTCTATCAGTGGGAAATTGACACTCCCATTCTCATTTTTCTATTGCTCACTCCCTGTGTTCTCCCTGTGTCCATGATTCACGATGACTCACTCCCCTGTCATCTTCAACCACCAATGACACAAAACAGCTTACAACGAATTTTTTTCCACAACACCCAGCCCCGATTCCTCTTCTTTGTTTGCATAATCATCTCATGATGCTCCCTGCCTATGTGCTGCCTCCATTTTCACCATTGTCTCTGTCTGTCCTTTTCCCATTTGTTGTGAGCTGCTTGGCCTGGCCGTCTGCTTAATCTACGGGACAACCCTCCTCCCCCATGTTCACTTCAATTCAGGTCGGAAGCAATTTCATGTTCCTGGATGGCATTTTGAATCCTCCAAGTGCAATACAATACATTGCGTGCAACCATTTGTCAAGATGAAAAGCAAAGAAAATCTGAAATTTTTTGTGTTAAATTCAGGTGACAAGAAAGTCATAAAAATCTCAACCTGCTCAAATCAATTGAAAAGGACACTTTTTCCAAAGCTTTTTTGCTGCATGATTGTGCTTGCTTGTGCTGAGATTTGTGGTTCGCCTCCACTGTGTGGAAAAAATATTGTAAGAATGCTGGGTACAGCAAATCGGCCTGGGCTTGAAGAAAGCTGAATTGAATTTATCATTCATTATTCAGTGCAAAAAAGCGGTACATTCCTTGCATAAATTGCATCCTTTCTTAATAATCTCCAAAAAGGCATCCCAAAGAGCTAGGCAATGAGAATAATAATTATTAGACAGGTATCATTCTGCCAAAGCCAAAAGACACACTGTCCTGTCTACTATTTGAATGTTCATTGCTGGTCTTCTCTGAAATCAGCATTTTTTTACTTCTTTTCACATTGCTCATAAACAAATTTTTCTTGTCATGCAGACTCAGTGCTAGAATGGACATGTTTTGAATCTTTGTTTTTGTTTTTTTTTTTAAATTGCTTCCTCCCTGTTGGTTTTAAGCAGCATGATTGTTCCAAACGAATGAAATCAGTTAATTCAAATTTAAATTGGCAATTTCTTGGTTTATGGGGTCGGATTGTTTGGAAAGTTATACTTTGACCAAGGTATTACCTAAACGACCAAGAACTGGCTACAGCGGACCACACGAAATATTTAGGAATCATCCTAACCAAAAACTTAAACTGGAAACAACATTTAAATCAGGTGGTCAGTAAAGCCAATTCTGCCCTTTTCTTTATTCGGCGTACCTTCTATAAAGCAAACAGCCCAACTAAGGAGAAAGTATACTTTGCCCTCGTTCGCTCTCTGCTAGAATACGCCTCATCTGTCTGGGACCCTTACCGAGTGAATTTAATTGAAAAATTGGAGAGAATACAAAGAAAGGCTGCTCGCTTTGTATCTGGGAGATATGCGCCATTGGATAGTGTCTCATCCACGCTGGAAACCTTGAGTGGAACTCCCTGGCCTCACCAGAAAAATCTCAAGACTGGGTGGTTTATTTCTTGGACTAAGCAATGTTGGTGGTTGGTCAAATATAAAAGAGTTTTTAGCTCCTGCTAGCTACTTGGGGAGGCATGACCATGATTTAAACTCCGAGCACAGTGCTCCTACAAGGATGTTGGAAAATATTCTTTTGTCACTAGAACTCTCAATGAATGGAATCTCTTCATCCTAGTGTCTTTGGAAATGGTGAGGATATAAGTGTGGCTACCTTTAAAAGCAACATAGGGTCATGGCTGGCCGTACAGCGTGGGATATTATAACATCTGTTTTGTTTCAATGCTACAAGTTCTAAGTTATGCAACTAGCTGATACTATCTGAGTGCATTGCATCCTTGCACATTCATGTCATTGTTCATTAATGTTAATCTCTATGGCATTGCTGATTTGCGCCAGGGCCTAGCCCATTCAAATTAAATTAAATTAAATTGAAGTAATTGTAATCTGTATCCCTTGCTCGAAACTGAAACTGAGTCCCCTGGAGCTAGAACCGCCTGAAAATTTGCTTTGAAAATGGGTAATGTTCTAAATCGATCCACTCCATCCAATTGTGTCTGGCTGTATACCTCCCAATCAGACATAGTTTGGAGGTTGAAGTGGGAGCATTCCATTTGAATTTAATTCATCATGTGATAATGCAACTGCCAATCAACTCATTTCAAATTGATGAAACATTATTTGAAACAATTCCATTTATCAATAAATGAAAAAATAGGTTTATTTTTTTCTTCATAATCACTCAAGAGCAAGCACAATGGTCATATTTTAGTTTGAGAGCATTGGGTGTTTTCTGCATCAAATGTCAATGTTCTATGCTATGTGCTTTTTAACTTCGGTAGACAACCTGCCACTCTTTAAATTTCAATTTGTTGTCTCAATTTGTTCAAATTTCTCTTGGCCTACCATCAACCTTCAACCATCAACCAAAAAAGTCAACCTTTACCATTGTCTTTATCCTATCAATAGTGATACCTTACCATGTCTTAATACATCTCTCTCGGAAATTTACTTCATCGGCCGGATCTGGATCCAAAATTTGGTTGAGAATTGCTGGAACTTTGAAGGAGACATCCGTTATATCGGTACCAGAAGGTCACTTGGAATGCACCGTCCTTGTAAGAGAATCATTGTTTTTTTATTTATTTTTTATTTTTTATCTTCTTGAGCATGAAAAAAATGATGACTCAGCCTGTAGGTACCTGCAATTGCAGTTCATCACTGCCCGAAAAGTCCTGCACAAACCTAGTTGAGTGGTCATGAGAGGCCAGTTCTGTTTTTATGCATGTGGGGCTCTGAAGACTTTAGGCTCTAATCATTATATCTTTTTTTAATGTGAGTGGAGCCTGTGCACATTTCCAAATCTTGCTTGGAAGCTCTTTGCCTCCCCAGCAGCTGTCAACAGCATCTCCTAACATTTACTATGAAAGAGGGATAGCTGGAGAAGTTTTTTGACATTCTCTTTGAACGAATGGTTTTGATGGCTGCAGAGGGCATTTCAAATTTGATGCTGGAAGGCGGTGCTTACTCTGCCACAATTAAAACGAAGAACAAATAAACAACACTAACTTCAAAAAACTCCTGAAATCGATTTCGCTGCGATCACCACAGCATCGTCAGTCAGACTGCGCTTCGTTCTCCTGTGGATGCTTTTGCAATTTCAGCAGATCGAGCAGACGATGCATCCACAGGAGAACGAAGCGCAGTCTGACTGACGATGCTGTGGTGATAGCAGCGAAATCGATTTCAGGAGTTTTTTGAAGTTAGTGTTGTTTATTTGTTCTTCGTTTTAATTGTGGCAGAGTAAGCACCGCCTTCCAGCATCAAATTCTCTTTGAAGGTGCGGAGCTGGACTTGTACGTCAGTGAAAAAAATAACCAGGAACTTCTGGGAAGATATGGCCCAGTCTTTTGTGTTTGTATTTTAATTGTACCAGAAATTGTCTCCTTGCAGGTACTGAGCTGGTCCTCACTGGTCCTCAAAGTTTTTTTTCACAAACTGAAATAATCATCTCAGGAGTCACTTCTGTTTTGTCTGTGATTGGCGTGCGGGGGATCCTGCTGACCTTGTGCTCAATTTATCTTTGTTGTCTTCTTTAGAGACACTACTTGAATCTGGTTGGATTGGAAGCTCCTCCCACAACCAAGACCAAAGTTATCAAAAACTCCCAGCATATAAAAGGAGAATAGCTGGAGCAGTTTTTTTCTCATTCTCTCCCATGTTGCAGAGCTGGACTCGTGCTCTGGCTGGTGAAAAAGCCCCTGAATGTCCTTTTTTTTTACCATTTTATTCATTTCTACTTTCATCCAGCAACCAGTCCAGGTCGGACCTGTTAGCATTTTTAACCAGATATGGATCCAAAAATTCCATATTTCTGATCTATCTCCATATTCTGGGGTTGGATTTTCGCCAAATATGCTCTGACACAAGCTTCGTGTTGTGATGCGGTTGCACATGTCGCATCCTGCTCAATGGGTGCCATCAAACCATGGTAGTTTCCAAATCCAGCCTCAAAAAGCTTGCCCTTGTCACATCAGAAGGCAGTGATGCTGGAAAAGCTATTGCCCACTTCTCTCTTCTCTTCACGTCAGTTGTGTTTATGTCATTATTGTCCCTTCTTTTCTTAATTCTGTGACCGACTGCAATAAGCATGTTGCTTTCCCTTCCCTGTCTTTAGCACAAAAATCTTGGCATTCTCTCTACGCTGAGGATTGGAATTGACAACTGTGGTTATGGCAATAAGTGGATGCTGGAATATGTTGAAATCAGAAACGAAGTGACCAGCCACACTTACAGGTGAGACAGCTGGCTGATCTGATATGATCTGATCTGATGCAATGATTGCTGCATAACATTCACATTTTTTTTTGCATTTCCATTTGTACTTACCGATACTCGTAGCTTAGGTATTCTTGCTGGGAAACGTTTTTAGTTTGCATTGTATTTTTGCTAGGGCCTCTACCAAGAAACTAAAACTTACTCCAGTATGTTTTTTAATCTCAGTTGTGTGAAAGTTACTTTTTTGCTGGAAAATGTTTCTGTGCCATAAGGGGGACTCCCTCTAAAAATGATGAAAAATGGCAGCTTTGGTGGTTTTGATTTTTTCAACTTTTTAATGGCAAATTTTCTGTAGAATCAAAATCTGAAATTGGTTTCACATGAAAATTCATCTTGCAGAGTCAGCAGGTGACCGAATCTCACTTAATATTACACAATCGTCTGCAAATAGGTTTATATCACAGTCAACAATGTTATCTGGCAGGTCATTAATAAAGACAGAAAACAATACAGGTGCCAAAACACTTCCCTGCGGAACACCCGAGGTGGCCGGCCTAGTCAAAGAAAAAAGATCCATTTATATGAACCTCTTGGGTATGTGAAGAAAGAAAATCTGCTATCCATTTCAGAAGATTCATATTTCTCAATTTTTCCATTAATGCAGCATGCGGAGCAAGGTCGAAAGCTTTTTCAAAATCAAGAAAGATAGCATCTAATTGACTTGAGAAAGTGATTACATTTGACACTTGCTGAGCAAAATTGAAATTAAATTCCAAAAAGATCTGGGAACCCTGTAAACAAACCCTGTTGATGGCCCAAAGTGGGATTTTCGGGGGTTCGATAGCCGCAACTTTTCAGTGGCTGGCTTCATAAGACTCATGAGACCCCAAAAATCGATGTATTGAGCTAAAAATTGGTCACACCATGCTGATTCTGACAAATGGTCAAAATTCACCTTGGTCCACTTTTTCAACTTGTTCTTCACCTTTTTCAACCCGCGGGTGATCGGAGATGGAAAAAATGAAATTCTGATCTGAATCCTCCAATGAATGAAAAAAGCAAACCTTTTTATCATTTTACCAGTTGGACAATATTTTTGTATTTGAATTCTATATTCTGTGTTGGACAATTTTTTTTTGTATTCGAAAGCAATTTGTTTGAGTGCATGTTTTTGTTTTTGCCTGGTTTTTTTTTACTCTGTCGTTGAGGCTGTCAAGTTCTCACCATTCATGTAGTCATGAGGACTGGTTGGATTTGGATTTAATTAAAATGGTAACAGTTCCAAAGTACTGACTACCGCCTCATCCCCGCCTCAGCCGCCTCCTCCGCCTCATCTGCCTCAGCCGTCTCAGCCGCCTCCTCCGCCTCAGCCTCCTCATCCACCTCAACCGCCTCAGCATGGTCCGGCAAATCGGATGAGGCGGCTGAGGCGGATGATGAGGCGGCTGAGGCGGAGAAATTGTTTTTTTTTAATCGCCATTTTATTTTGGTAACAGTTCCAGAGGACTGACTACCACCGCTTCCTCCGCATCCTCCGCGTCCCCCGCGTCCTTCGCCTCCTCCGCATCCTCTGCTTCCGTCCCAATGCCGCTTCCTCCGCTTCATAAATGATGCGGCGGAGCCAAACATGATGCGGCGTCATTGCCGGCGTCATTGTTTGACTTTGTTTTGTTTCATTTATTTTTTTTTTTGGATTTTGTCGTTTATAAGGGGGGGACACAATTGCACGGCAACAGGGAAACATTTTCAGAAAAAAGCTGTACTCTTAGCCGTGCAATAGTGTCCCCCCTTAGGCTCCTGCAGACGGTACAGGGTGTGCTTTTTCTCTGTCGTGCAATTGTGTACTCCTCAAACGGTTTTCTTTTGCATTTTCGTTGCTATACTGCCTGCATTATTTTTTCTTATTCTGTATCTGCAATTACGGGCCGAGCAAATCATGGGGTTTAGTCGCTTAATTAGAGATCGCGCAGGGAGATCAGGTCAGGTTTGGTCAGATTGGAGAAGAAAAAGTCCAGGTTGTTACAAGTAGGCCCAAAAGGTACACTGCGCAGAGAACCCTAACCTGACCTGACCAAACCTAACCAAACCTAACCTAACCTAACCTACCGTAACCTAGCCTAACCTAACCTAACGACCCAACCGAACCGAACCCAACTTAACTTAACCTATGCAAAGCGCCTAACCTGTCCCAACCGACTACCCACCCTCCAGAGAAATAAGGCACACCATGTGCCGTATGCTGGCCCTGTGTCCCCCTTTGGCACTGCCACAGGGGGACACAATTGCACGGCTAAGGGTACAGCTTTTTTCTGCAAATGTTTCCCTGTTGCCGTGCAATTGTGTCCCCCCGTATAAATGATTAAACCCATTTTTTTGTTTTTCTCTGTTTTTTTCTTGTCTGTGTTATCTATAAAGACATTGAACGCTATGGAAATGTGTTGAGAATTTGGAAATGTTGAATGACAAGAAAGAAAACATGAAAAACAACAAAAAAAAAAAAAACAAATGAAAAAAAAGAAAAAAATCAAAAAAAAAAATGACGATAAAAAAAACAATCTCTCCGCCTCAGCCGCCTCATCCGATTTGCCGGACCATGCTGAGGCGGTTGAGGAGGCTGAACGGAGGAGGCGGCTGAGACGGCTGAGGCGGATGAGGAGGAGGAGGCGGCTGAGGCGGGGATGAGGCTGTAGTCAGTACTTTGGAACTGTTACCATTAAAATACTTGAAAATTAGTCCCTGCATAGCTACAATTTCATACATGTTGGTTTCAATGTCTAAAACTCATTTGCAAACTCATTTGTGACTGCGTTACATGATTTTGAAGCTTCAATTTCAATTTCCTGCAAATTAGGTTTCACATTGTTCTCCTTTGAATTGCTACTTATCTGCAAAAAACTCATAAATTTGGCTGAAAATTTGACCAGAAAGAAAAAACCATGCTGAACAATGTTACGTATTTGTTTTTTTTGTCTTTTTCTAAATCATCCCAAAATACATTCTGCATTACACTGTGCAAAAATAATACAAAAAATGATCGCTAGAGCTTTTCGGCAACAAAAATGAAAAAGAACAAAAACCTGGATACATAACTTTGTTCCCCATCCTGTTTGGAACTTTATCCACAATTTTATTTTAAGTGGATCCAATTACAATTGAAGAAAGAGTTGCATTTCTCGTAGACGCTTGCACCTTAATCTTTGCCCCTGGCTAGCAGCCAAACCAGCCTTTCGAATTGCATCAAATATTGGGTAATGACATGTCTATCACTGGTGTGGTGCAAGTTCGAACAAAACAACGAAAAAAGACACGTCACGTGACTAAAAAGTTGAATTTACCACTTGTGTGCGCTGAAGCTTTTCCGGTGGCACATTTACGTAGGTCACTCCAAAAGTAATGCAAGTTGGCACATTGTGTGGGAACCCTACGTGCGATTTCAGTAATTTTTTGTTCACTTGTATATTGATATTTGATAGACGTTTGAGCAAAAGTAGACCTTTGTCAGTCTTATGATACGAACTGTACAAGCACTTGAATTTGATGTCTCGGGTGCTCTGAAGGAAAATCATGGATTTTTCAAATGAGACAAAACCAATTGGAACAATTCACTGGCATATCCCTGTCTTGAATGTGAAACCAAAGTCCTGTCGCTTTGGAAGCAGCACATGGTGGCCAGTTGCCCTCATTTCCCACTGTTGCCTGAAGAATTAAACAATTTTCCTGTGGTACAGGGTGTTTCAAACATGACCCTTGATCTCAAGCAAAAATATCAGGTTATGAACGAGCGAAATATTGATGGTGTACAAAAGCAGTTGCAGATGACAACGTGTCAACTGCACTTGATTTAGCCAAAAACATCCTTCTTCTACTCGTTTAATTTTAAACATCCTTGCATGAAAGCCATTTGCTAAAATCCAAACTAGAATCGCTCAGATGGCTCTCAGAATCCATGAAAAATGAGCTCAATGAAAATTTGACATCACATAAAACCCAGAAAATTTAGGTCACTCGGCAAAAGAGAAAGATGGTTCTTGTGAGACATTCACAGGCACATCTGAGCTCACCTTGTGCAGCTTTTTCTTTTTCTAAATATCAAACTGGCAATGGCATGACTGCAATTTCACGATGTCCAACCCTTGTCAAAATCAGGCATTCAGAGGCAAAAGAGAGCCCACTTTAGAACAACGTGGGGCTTCAAGCAGTTGCATGAGAAAGGTGGAAATTTGCATCGATGTCAGGGAAGAATGCTTCCAGTGGTTTTTTCAAGTGTACTTGATCAAAGTTGTGCCCAATGAAAATCAAGGAGCAACTTGCATTACTTTTGGAGTGTCCCACGTAATTGTTGTCAAGATTATACGACTTTGAAATAAATCAAGTATACGACTTTGAAATAAATCAAGTATACGACTTTGAAATAAATCAAGTTTTCACAAAATTGGCAAATCCTTGAAAAACATAAAATTAACAAACTACAAAGAGTTAAGCAGCTCAAAAGTGCAAGTTGACCAGGTTCCAATCTTTTCCAATGGCAAACATCCTGTGATCTTTCTGTGAAAAGGTCAAAGGAGGCTCACTCAGTTCCCGGCAACATTATTTGAGTGAAACAGGCAAACGATAAGTTCAGGAAACAAATCGCAAGTGGGCCAATGTAGCATGCCATGAGTAATCGAAAAGAATGCCCCTCCCTCCCTCCCGGCAATAATTCACGATAAATGTATGAACCAGATTAGATTTGCAGCAGATATTTCCAAGTCAACTTTTAACCTACGTTCTGCCATGGAATAAAGTAATGCGATAAACATTCAAATTTACACCTCAAACTTCGACATGAGAACAATCGAATAATTCCGTGGCCATTGATTTTCTATGGCTCGGTCAAAAAATAACCCGTTTAATATGCGGATTAAAAGTTTGCAGCTTAGCTTATACCGTCTTGGTACTTGTTGATTTTCGTTTTGATCTGTACCCACGGCACAGATTTGCGCAATCCCTCATTTGAGATATCTGCCGTTGGAGCTTGATACATGATTGCAGCAAAACTTGCCACATTATTTTCGCTTCAGAATACACAATAATTTATTTCTTATGTGCCTTGATTCTACCAGCCTTAGAATTTTGCTTATTTTTCTCGGTTGTGTTTAGTTTCCCATGTGGTCGTTGGTTTGGTCGGGGTGTTGATGACGGATCTGAAGAAAGGTTGTTGGTTGGTGAATTACTACCACTAGTTGCAGACACGGACACTGTTGCTGAATCAATTCGTCAAACTCCATCTCGTCACAGGTCTCCTTCTACACCCAGGAAATCCCTTGTTAACAAGCAAGAACAGACTCTTTTATCGGTATCTGAGGTTCAGCAAAGATTAGGTCAGTACCTCCATACATAAGGGTAGTCACCTCGAATATTGGTTTTTTCGATCGCAATTTCTGCGAAAACGGCTGCACCTACAATAGTGGTGCAATGGAGGTTTTGGAGCCTGGTTCTCTTGCGCTTCATTTGGTTCCATTGGGTTCTCCCAAATTGACACCCTTTTTGGGAAGGGTAGTTAGGGTTATTTTCTATGCTGCGCATTATCTCCGGAACTGTGCTTCGGAGGTCAATGGTTTAAATTACAAAGTTGTTCATTTCCTTGATCTGAAGGCACCAGAAGTGGTTCGACTAAAATCCATCCCTTGGCTTCTGTTTTAGGGGTGGTTTTCTGCAGGAAGGGGCAGAGAGGTTGGAGGGGCGTTTTTTCAGCAGGCATGCGTTCTTCGTGTCTCAGATGATGGGGCCTGAGACCTCAGTCTTCTTGCGATTCGGTGAAGCCACTGATTGGGGTTATATGAAGGGGTGCAAGGGGTGGTTATGGTGATATCTCCGTTTTCACGGAAATTGCGATCGAAAAAAACCAACATTCGAGGTGACTTACCCTGTATGTCATACCATGTCAGTGTGTTTGATTCATAATAATGTTATTTTATTTTTGCACTTTATCCATTGTCAAAAAATGAGGTTTTTGCAAATATGAAATTGAGTGGGGGGAACTTCGCAGGACTTGAGCACAAAATTGGGGCAAAAGGACTCTCTAGTTTTCATCAAAGTGAGCAAAATTGAATTAGAATTTGAAAAGAAAGGTCAAGATACTGATGCTTAACTTCACTTTTGCTCTAAGTAACACTTATCTCTCGCATGAGAGTGCAAGCATCTGAAGTATTCACATCACAAGAAGTCAGAAAGTCACATTCACTGAAGCGGCTCAGAAAAGCCAGGTAGCGTTTTAGCACATCATGTTGTGTGTTGGCTAGGTATTAAAAAAGGTATGTATTTAAAAAGAAAAAGAGTTGTTGAGGAATCGTTGCTCAAAGGCGATGACAGATGCCTGACAAGTTTTCAAACAATCTTAATCTTAATATTATTTTATGGATGAGACACACTTTGAGCACATTAACGTTCTGGGCCAAAATGCAGACAAAAACCTTAACAGTGAAAATAAACAACATTAAAAGAATTCAAATAAGGGCACTAGGCCAAAAAGATAAAAAACGAAAAACCAAGCCAAAATATTAAAATGCCAAATGCCCGAAGAAATGAAAACACTCCATGATTGGTAAGCCAGAAAAAGGCATTTTAAAGGCGAGTGCACTGCATTGGGATATATGCATCTGGGTCTGGCTATTGATTGTACCGACTGCAGAGACATGCGGTGCCTTTATCGTGACCAGCTCAGCTTGGTACCTATATGCTTTTAACTTAAGTCTGGTCTCATGTCATGTGAGTGTGAACAAATCGATACAGAACTGGTGAAGTGATATGCATACTTCGGACAGGTGGAGTGATTTTTTTTTTGAAATTTTTTTTTTGCTATTTCAGGTGATGCTGTGAACAATATTTTGAAGCATTTCCACAAAACAGAAAAAGATCGTGGTAGCCTCAGCCTGACACCTTTGATATGTGGTGAACAAGGATTGGTGCCTTGTTTGGAGCAGACATTTTACTATGGTTTCAGATCTTCCAGAATCTTCTCAAGGAAATTATACATTTGGGATTATTTTGGTAAGGATTTTTTTTGCTGATTTGAAATAATTTGGTTGTTTTCAAAAAAAAAAAAAAAAAAAGTGAAGGATCAAAAACACGAAAGGCAAACAACAACGGTCAGGACCAATCACAATCAATCAGCAAACCAATCAGATCTGACTCGGTCTTGTCTTGTCTTGTCTTTCACCCACCAGGCAGAGGGGAATTGTCTTGTCATTCTGATTTCTGAAGGGTACTTATGCCCGGTTGCACCAACGCGGATCAAGCTTTGATCTCGGATCAAACACTGATCCGAGATCAAGCATAGGGTTTTAACATTGCCTGATCCAGGATCAGAGCTTGATCCGAGATCAAAGCTTGATCCACGTTGGTGCAACCGGGCATTAGTTTTGCCATTGCCATCATTTGTGTTAAGTGTTTGTTCCTGCACCAAAGCAAACAAAATTCAAAAAGGGTTTTTTGTTGTTGTTTGTTGCTGAATGGCCCATTTTGGTGTTTTTTTTGGTCCCCAAAATGGCCTCTTGGTGTGGATAAAAAGGTAAAAGTTTACAGTACATTTTCAAGTTACCAGTCTTGTGTTACCTATCTTGGAATACGCATGTGAGGTTTGGGACCCATTTCTTTTCCGTCATATTTGCATGCTTGAGAGGCTTCAACGGAGTGCCGTAAGATTCATTTGTGGTGATTACAGACGGACTTCGTCAGTCTCCGAAATGATTTCGCGCCTCGGTCTTGAGACTCTTTCTCAAAGACGTTCGAACAGACGCCTAAAGTTCCTCCATTCAATAATTAAGGGTACCATTTGCACCTCACTTCCGTCTGATTTTTCCCAAAGGATTGTTCCTCGCCGCACTGACAATGGCCACTTTATTGAATACCCCATTTTGAAATTTAATAAGCACTTTAACAGTTTTTTTCCCCTGTACAGTCCGCGAGTGGAATGCACTTCCCTCCTCGGCACCCCTCTTTGCACGCTTACCATAGTGTTACAACGTGGATCTGTACCTTATCTAGTTTAATTTGGTTGCAACCCAGACCTCTCGCCCTCGTATTCTTGCATATAATTTTGCTTTTGCGTTTATGCCCTAGTTCATTTTATTGTTTGACTTTCTCTTCTTTTACGATTTGTTTGACGTTCAACTTCAATGTTGAGATTTGAATAAATAATAATGATGATAAATAATAATAATAATAAGTTCACCAGATTTTTTCATTTATACCACAATATTTGTGTTGCAATTTCATTAGCCTCGTGGTAATAGAAGAAAAAAGTAGAGCGACCCGCTTTGAAAAAAAAGCCACATTGTTCAGAGATTTTTAGAATTGTGTGTTGCCACTTGCCAGTCAGTCCTTGGCTACGTTAATTACCTTTCTGATGGGCTCTTTGTTTTGTTTCTTGCACACACACACTCAGAAATTGAAAAATCTAATTGTCACATTTTTTGGGCCTTTTGCTGCTTGGATGGAAATACAACTGCGTACTTTGATTTGATTCATTTCCAAATTGGGGGTTGATTTGATTATGACCTGAAATTACTGCAGCATTATTTTATTTTTCCCTTTTCCCCTGCTGACACTATTCGTAAGCACTATTCGTGATTTTTTTTGACAGTTTTTGATCTAACTCTCATTTTAGCCAAAACTTTAGAGACTTCACCTAAGGGTCCACTCCACTGTGGAGACAGTTTTTTGAATGAGCTCAGCCAACCTGGCTAGAAAGAATACGGTTATCAAAAAGAATTGTAAACATGAATTGACATCGTTGACATTAACTTATCTGCAGCAATAAACAAGAAGTATCATCAATGATGGCCGATGGGACACTGTAAACAGGGGAACAGTTGCAAAAAGCGCAATGCTATCGCTGTATTTCTTTCTCTATACATTCTAAAATGCAATTTTTCGTGCACCATAAATGGAGGAGTATTTTTATGCATCCCTGCTTGGTGGTGAAATTTAAATGATGCACATTTCCTTTTTGCCCAGATGAAATCCTTGCAACTTTTGTATCCATCGCATTGGTTGCTATTCATCTCTTCCGGCAGAATGAAGGCAGGGGTAGGTGGGTGTGGAAGGAGGCTCTTGTAGAGATGGATGGCTGTACTTCTGACTTCTTCTGGTCCTTTAACAATTGGCCAGCAAGTAGGACACTGTCAGAAACAAATCAGGAGATTTGATTTGATTTAATGGAGTGGGGGGGGGGGGGCACTGGATGTTTTTATGCTTTGTGCATCATCTTATCATCAACTTGTGCTACATGAGGTCAACACACATAACTGGCCAAAATGAGAGATGGGACAACCCTACTCATTCAAAGGCAGACTCAGCTCATTTTTTTGCTGCCATGGCTCATGACCAGACTGCGATCTGTAACCACATAACAGTTTTCAAGTTCCTATCATGAATCAGCTAAAGGATCCATAGTTTAGATCCTGTGAAAAATCAGTGCATGTAGTTTGAAGGCCAAATTGCGATCTGACCACAGTTGTTGTTGATCCTGATTTATAACACATGATCATTCTCTCTTCCATTTTTCCAATTTCCAAACAACAAAAAAGTGAAAGTGAAAGAGAACTTTGATGTGGCACTTCAGGAGGAAGCAGACAAAGCAAAAGTGGTTGGATTGACAATGAAATCAAAAGAGCATATCCTCGTCATGACCTGTTACTGCCATCTGGTGTCAAAGATCGAAAATGAAGGAAATAAGGTCGGAAAGGATGAGAAATTCCAACTGTTTGTCTGTCTGGCATTGAAGTTAGTGTCACTCGTTGTATGGTCATGTGTCCTTCGGTGTTTCTTTTCTTACAGTTCTTTTGGTTGCTTTTCATGAAAAATTACCATTTTTCACCATACAGTGCTAGACATTGTGCCACATAACAATGTTGCCGTACATAGAGGAGCCACCATAGCTCAAAAAGTGCTGAAGGGGAGTACCTCCGCGGATGGTGATATTTTGAGAAAAAATCGCTTGAGATTTTTGATGTCTTATAAGCTGAAATCTTAACTTTCAGAAAAATTTTTTC
>JASGXE010017778.1:0-32565 GCA_030068105.1 Sinentomon sp. SZTP_YWyxl
TTTAACTCCTTGCAAAGCAAAAATGAAAATCCCCACTTACGTATTCCCAGAGTTCCAGTTATTGGGTCAAAGATAAGCATGATGACAATATTTGGAGGCTTTGCATTGTCGCGTTTTTCACTTTTCTTAGGTACGGCACGAGGTTTGGCGGTGATATGCCTCTCTGCCATCCGTCTCGAGCCAAATCGGTGCACATGTTTATATTGGGCACCTGTCTAACACAACATTCGAACATCGAAATGCCGAGAGAAATCTTGATTGATTGATTGATATATTTTATTGTCGGAGTTTCCTCCTTTCAATAAGCAGTCACAGTAAATTACATTTGCAAAACTATATGCTGAATGATCTGGGGGTAATAAAATCACGGATAATGTCTCTGCACAAATTCAGAAAAAAAAAAAAAACATCTCAAGAAACATCTTACCGGTGTTTGTCTTCGCTTTGTAATCCGTTCCAACAGAGTTGTCGATAGCTGATGTTGATGTTACGATCTTCAGATGAGGAGGGAATCTTTGGCCGGAAAATCCGATGCCGAATGTGTTTGTTGGGGAGCTGTAGAAATTAAAGTTCAGCAACATTTAACATTTTGCATTTTCAAGCCGAACTGGAATTTAAAAATTGAAACAACTGCAAAACCATGTTGGAGAAAAAACGAAAACATCTTTAAGACACTTGCTAAAATCCGAGTTGTATGTTTTAACCATGACTCTCCCGAGCACGGAATTTTTCAACTTTTTAGAGACTGGGGTCCACGCCCCTCTTCCCGTGTCTCGGTGGCATGATTTTTTTTCCAATCCACTTCCGCGGACAGCAGCATCGCAACAGCCAATCCCGTCGTCTGAATTTGTGACGTCATCAATTTTTGGAGTTTTGCCTTGGCACCGCTTTTTGCCATTTGGAATGTTTTCCACCGCTTCGCAACTCTTTCTTTGGTCTCAACAGGGTTAGGACAGGCCAGGCTTGGTTGGGTTAGGTCAGGTTAGGTTCGGATGTTGAAATTGGCTGGAATTCCCAACAACCAATCAGAGACGCGCTTGCGGAAGTGGATTGGAAGTAAAAAATTTGCGTCTCGGTGCCAGTCGCCACAAAATGCTTTGTTTCTTCAGATCTTTCATTCATGAACTTTATTTGATGTATCACATGAAACTTGCAGAAAAAATCAGAAAATATACGAAATCACCTCTTTTGGTGCCAAGAACTGCACTTTAATCAGTTTTCTGCACTCAGCGAATCAGTTATGAAAATCAGACTTTGGTTGAAAAATGTCGCTGCTGTCTGGGATTTCGATTCAAGTTTTGCCGCTGAGCTGTAATTTTATTTTGAATTCCATATCAACGATTCCAGCAGAAACCTTACAAACTTGGATAGACTATCAATGAAATTCAGTGGACGAATTTCTGAAACTCATTATTACCTCCAGTCGCAACTTCAGCGCATCTTTGCTATCTTAAATAGGTTAATGCGGCGGCTTGAGATTGATCGCGTTTTAAAATATGCCAAATGTCTGCAAAATGGTAAATCTTTGACAGTATTTTGTGCCAAAATCTGCACGGGACAATAAAGCATTCCCAGGAGAGGTGAGGAGAGGAATCAGAATGGTTTATTTTACCTCCTAACCGCCCAGGAGTTACCTTCCAGAAAAAGAGGGAACCATTTCAAAACTCCAAAACTCACGCCAAAACTTCAAAACTCACCCCAAAACGCCAGCAGCGGTTGCCGCAGCGGCAGCGGCGGCCAGGGTTTGTTCATTCATGTAGCCTTCATGGTCCATACCCATGAACGACTCAGCTCTGATGGTTGCCGTGTTTCTTGGTTGCCTCTCGTTCTGAACGGCTGTGAAAAAGACGCAATAAGTCAAAACAACGTTATTTTTCTGAACGGACAATTCGGGCAATTCGGAATGAACAATTCGGACATTTTTTGTTTCAGTGAAGTTGGCCGTTGCACGCACAGTGCCAAGATAATTTCCGAAAAATACAGAGCGGCTATTTTTATATTTTTAGAAAAATCTTAATTGCGAAGAAATTTGTTCTTCTCACTTCTGCGTAAACGGCTGGGATTTTGTTAAAAAAAACAAGTCAAGTTACAAGTAGTTTTCAACAAAGGACGTTTTTATTGTTTTCTTTCTTTATACTGTCAGTTCCGTCTTTTTCGTGCGAGATAAAGATTGAAAACAAACAAAAAGGACCTTCTCGACAGAAGAAATGTGTTTTTTCAAACAATTAACTAAAGGAGGATACAGCCTGGGTAAATCGCTATCAACATCACATTAATGAAAAGGGGCTCCTTGATCCGCAATCGATCCGCAATCGCTCATGAAAAACCGAAAATTTGTCCAAAAATCTCCAATCTGCGCTTGCGGTGAAATTAATCCGAAAACCGAAGTAATCTTCGCTAGCGAACAAGCCGTCAGCGGAGACTTTTCTGTGGAAAATGTTATGGAAACATCCTTTACTATACAGGAGGATTTTTGATTCACGGGCAGACCAAACTCTGATGAATAACGCACATTTCAGATGCACTTTCATTTTTCTTTCTCCGAATGTAAAAAAGCCGAATTAGGACCATTGAAAAACCCCTTGGCTTTCCATCATGAGACATGTTTTCTTTCCGGAATAATTTTGAATAAAGAAACATTGAATAAAACGAGGGATCTTCTGAATTGGAAATAATCTCTTCTGAACAGGAAATAATTTTAGGTCACGCTTTGTCCTTTGGCCCATCGTTTATATCGTTGCGATAAACACAATTCTGGTAGACCCAGAAGAGATTTTTATTTGTGAAAAAAAAACTTGTGAGAATACAAAACCGGACAAGAAAATTTTTTTAATTTATTGAAATTTTGCTCATCCCAACTTCATTTTTGCTTCTTTTTGAGACTTTTGAAGGAGTATATGTGAAACCAAATGAGGAACATATAACAACTTTCCAATTTTATTAAAAAACCCGAGTCAAAAAAGAAATTGTTCTCAATCAGGGACATGTTCGCTGTTCGAAGACAGAGAAATAGGTCAATAATTTGAACTTCGGAGGGAAAGTCGGTATAAAATAAAAATATTGATTTCTGCCTCATCTGCACTCTCTGCCATGCGGCCTATTTGCGAAGTCGGGGTTTTAAAAAGTTCCTCGCAACTTTCCCCGGAGGAAAACGAGTCATTCCTACCAATAATTAACGAAAAAATAAAAAGATCTGCGCAGGGAAAAGCGATGGCCGACAGAAAAATTGAACACCACTCCAAAAATTAGACCATGCAGAGCCAGCTTCCAAAAACAAAATGCTGGAACTGCTGCTACTGTGCAAGACTTTCCCAGAACCTATAATTCTGTAGATTCTGGCTTCTTAGAAAGCAATGGAACAGATATTGCTGGACCTAGAGCCGTAACAAAAATGCGGGCCATATATCCATGAACATCACAGGAACGAGTGGCGAAATGGTGAAGAATAAGCAGTGAGTACATAGTTTGTAGCGAATTGTTCGCGAAAAGGTGAGTAACGATATCTAATGAATTCAAATGAATAACATGCGTGGAAATGAAGAATGAAACCTGTTGAGAAATGTGCGTTGGTTTCAATTTTTCGTTCTTGGTTCCTTTTATTTGTGCGTGCTGCAGAAGTGAAAGTGGCCTACTCGTAAATACACATGAGGGAATTTTTGTCTTTTGTTCCCCTTCGTGTGTGATGAAGTGAACAATGAAATGAAATAATGAAATGAAATGAAGAACACCGAAAACGTTGTTCCCCAAATTGGTAATTGTTTCTGTGTGAGTGATTGAAGAAGAACAAAATCACATGAAGAATACTGACTCACTTTGCTTTGCTATCAGTAAAGTTGTTTGAGCCAATGAAAAATAAATCAGATAAAGAACACAGACAACCCATTTGATTTTGTTTCCCCTTGTTGTACGTTCGCTATGAAGAAATCTGGTTGAGAACACAGACAACACATTTTTTGATTTTGTCCCTGTTATTTTTGTGCGTCACAATGAAAAATCAGATAAAGAGCACAGGCAACACATTTTTGATACCACTGTTAATATTGTGCGTGCCCATGAAAAGTGAGGTAACGATCACAGACCTCTTGATTCTGTTCCTTGTTATTTTAGCGCAAAAAATTAAGAAAAGAAAAAACAGGAAAGGAACATACAGTCAGCACATTTTTTTAACTTGGTATGAAAAATAAAATGAGGTGAAGAACGGAGGCAACAGAATTTTGTGGTTCTGTTTCCTGTTATTTTTCTGCATTCCAATGGAAAAGAAAACCCAATTCCTCAGTCGCCTACTGCGGGTTCCTCGTGCCTACCCGTAATTCGGTGGCAATATGTGTTTGTATACGCGTATTTTATTGTTATTCTGTTACTTTCTCGAGAAAAGCGGTCAGAGTTACGCGGGTTATGCCAACAACATATTCTTGGAGTTATCCTCCGAACTGAAACCTGGCTGGGATGTCAGATTCGGAAATCTTATCAGACAATTATCGTACTTATTTTATCGAAAGGACAGGTCACTGGAATGCGCGGTGGAGTATTGTAGGTATCTGACATTTGGGCGGATGGTGAGGCTGAGCTTGTTTTCTTCTAATTGAAAATATCAAACAAGTCAAATTAAAATTGCCGTTTCTCATGTGTATTTACGTTCCGCCAATTTGGGTGAGGCTAATGTTGTCTTTCACGAACTGTACCGGTCAAATGTCCACAACGCAAGTCACCAATCTAAAGTTTTTCCTCTGAGGCATTTTTAATTATTCGGGGCTTTTCAGACAACTTCAGCAATCGGCGTCTTTCACCGAATTATAAATACACATGGGACATTATGGCGTTCTTTTGACTGGATCAAGTTGTTAGAGGACAGACTCGTTTTTCTTCCAATTCTGCAACGAAATTCTTGACCTGGCCCTTCACAATTTTTATTCTCCGGCACCACTTGTTGCTGTTGTTGTTGCTCCAGGTATATCTTGATCGCAATATACTCGTATTTCCCTCGTCATTGAAACGAAATCAAGAATGCAGGTTTCATAGCATGATGACTTACAGTAATTTAGCCACATTCGCGTCATTTCTGGCTACCGATTTTGTGGGATTTTCTGGCAACTTTCACTTACGTATAACAACTCCGTTTGTAGGATATGATAACAACGCCTGATTTCCGAAAGTTGCCTGAATACGTTGCCCGGGAAAACGTTCAGTTCATTTGCAAACGTGCCGCAAGAAAAGGCAGATGTTCAGTGCTTCGAGTTTCGTGTCAGTGTGATTTTTATGGTCAGTGTGAGATTTTTACGAATCTTGTTTGTTGGCGAAATATCGAAATATTTTCCGAGAGCTCTTGCAATAGAGGTTCACCAAGTTGTATGCAAGAATCAATTTGTGAGTAAAAATTTGAGTGAGAATGTTATTTGCAGACCAAAAACCAAATCTCTCTCGCGAATGGGGAATTACCATCTTCTATTATGACCGGTGACGACTTCGTTTTCGATCATTTTGAAATCGGCATACGCGACTGCATTGGCATTCCAAATTTTCTAACAGCTCCCACAGGGCATTTCACAAGTCATCTATCACATTCAGCAATTTCCATGCACGCATGCTTCACTGAACAGTGCAATCTGCAGTTTGACTTCAAGTCAATCAAGTCAAGTCTTCCTCTATGAGAAAACTAACTTGGAAGCCATGTCAGAATTTTTATTATCACAATTTGGTGCATTCCGGGATAATTCTTGTTCAGGCGTGTATGCCAACGTTGATCTGATTTGGTCGGAGTTTGTGGGAATAGTGAATGAGGCCAGGGAGAAGTTTGTGCCCACTAAAATCTTCCATGGGAAGAAGACAGTAAATTGTTCTTGGAAAACAAAAGAAATGGCTCTCCAAAAGAGGCAAATGCGGCTTCTGTTCAAAAAAAAAGGAAGCTCTCAACTGCAAACCTTCTCAAGTATAAATCGTCTCTTTCGCAGTATTCCAAACTGAAATATCAAGCTCTTCATTCGTTTTTTGATAGCATCGATAGTGGCCAAATAAGTATTAATAAATTCTGGCGTTATAACAAACTCCGCAAGGGTTCTCATGCACTTGTACCGGCTCTTGCACTTGTCTCGGGCAATGATGAATGCATGGTTCACAAACCTAAAGAAAAGGCAGAACTTCTAAACGGCACGTTTTCCAAAGTCTTTGTATCCGATGGTCCTCCAAGATTGCCTTGCGGTCTCTTTTTTGCCTCTGGGGGAGGGCCCATCATAACCGAAACTATGATAGCCGAGCGCATTGTAAAAATGAAATCCAAAGTAGCCGAAAATCCCAGCTCTGTGAGCATAAACCTTTTAAAATTGATGCCAACTATTTTTGCTAAGTATTTGCTTATTTTATTTGAATCATGTCTGTCGGTGGGGAACATCCCGAAAGTGTGGAAGAGAGCTGTAGTGATTCCTGTCTTCAAAAAAGGGAAGAGGTCAGACCCTTCAAACTACAGACCAATCAGTCTTTTAGAGACCTGTTCTAAAATTCTGGAATACTTCATTGCCAACCATGTTCGGTATTTTTTGGAGTCTGGCTCTGTGTTGTCTGAAGCGCAGCATGGGTTCCGGTCTGAGCACTCTTGCAATACACAACTCACGGCCTTCAGTCAGTTTTGGCCACGGCACTAGATAAAGGAGCACAAGTTGATGCAGTCCTTATTGATTTTGCAAAAGCATTTGATGTTGTTAACCATTCATTGCTGTTACAGAAACTGGCCTTTATGGGGCTTGACACTGTTACTTTGAACTGGCTTATGGGCTATCTTTCTAACAGAACTCAAGTCGTCAAGGTTGAGGATGACATTTCTGAACCTCTTCCAGTGCCTTCTGGTGTTCCCCAAGGCAGTATACTAGGCCCATTGCTATTTATTGTGTATATTAATGACCTAACTCACGGCATAAAGTCACAAGTGCGTCTCTTTGCTGATGACTGTGTGTTGTACAGACAGATAGACTCAATTAATGATCGACAGGTTCTCCAGGAGGATCTGATATCGATTTCCCAATGGTGCACAGTTTCGAAAATGGCGTTAAATGCTCAGAAGTGCTCCATGGTCAGATTTTCGACGGTGGCTGCCGTGGACGACGCTGAGTATTTATTGAATGGGATTCAACTGGTTCCCAGCAAGGAAGTTACGTATTTGGGGGTCAAGTTTACCAGCAAACTTGAGTGGTCAAGCCATGTTGCATTGGTCGCTAAAAAGGCATGGCGAGCACTCTACTTTGTCAAAAGGAATTACAGGAAGTGTTCGCTCAGGATTCGCGAGAAAGCTTATCTATCTCTCGTAAGGCCTATTTTAGAGTATGCCTCCACGACTTGGGATCCGCAGCTTTCTTTGCATGTTGCTGCTTTGGAGCTTGTATAGCGGCAGGCTGCTCGCTTTGTGTCCGGGGACTATAGGAGAATGAGCAGTGTTTCAGCTCATCTTGCCAAGCTCGGATGGGGACGCTTGGCTGACCGGAGAAAAATACTGCGCATTCTATGTTTTTCAGAGTTCTTTGTGAATCTGGGGGGTGCAAAGAGCTTTCACAGTATATCGCGTGTCCCACGTTCTTCTAAAATTGAGTTTGAAGGACTGTTGAATTTCTTGTATTATGTACCGTGTGTATGATAAGGGGAAATCCCCTCAAATACAATCATTCATTCATTCAGTTTGACCGGGGCGTTTGAGTATAGGGCGTTTCCAACCCCATTGTCAGTGAAGAATAAGTTCATATGAAAAAGTTTTTGTTTTGGTTGACACTGTTTCTGTCCCTAATTGGTGTAAGAGTAAATGAAGAATAAGTTTTTGAAGAAGTTTTGTTTTTATGCTCTAGGTTGGCACTGCTTCTCTCACTAATTGGTGCATGTGCAAGCAAATGAAGAACAAACTCAAACTTGTCCGAGAAAATGAAGAACTAAATCAAACAAAGAACATGGAACACATTTTTTGCTTTTTGCTCTCAAAAATTGGCGTGCCAGAAAATGAAGAATAAAATCATAAATAAATGAAAGACATAGACTTAGCCTCAACAGAACTTTGAATACCATCTTTGTTCATCCCCATCAGAACGCACTTCCTCAAACGACACGCCTGACATTGATTCCGATGCGTTTTGTCCACCAGACAATTGCCGGTTCCAGCTTGACATCTGTAAAATAAAAAAATATCATCACATTAAAACTGGGTGTTTTACCTTTTGCAGTTTCGCGTGTGTCGTATTTCATTGCAATCTCTAGTATGCACAGGCTAGTTTAAATCATTGAGTGCTTTGCAAGACAGTAACTCATTTTTCACCGGATTCTATCATTTTTCAACGGATTTTGCTAAATTTTGGATTTTCTATCAATGTGAATATTTCCTCGTTTTTGTTAGATTTTCTCTGAGCAGCAGTTTTTCTCTGCAAACGGCTGAAAATTTTGAAAGTTTTTGTTCTTGAACTCAATTCATGAACTTATTAGTTGCATTTTCTTGTTTACATTTTATAAATTACTTCTGGAACCGGTTGTCTTCCTTTTCTTTGTTCTAGATTTATTTTGGATCCCAAAGTTTTTTACTTTTTCAAAAGCAAACGGCTAGGTCTACGAGTACAAGGTAGCTTGCGTGCTGCATATGCCCCGAGTTTGTTATTATGAAAACTTTTGTTTACAACCACCCCGTTCGACGTTTGCCAGAAATGAGTGAATTGCCTTTTTCTTTCTTTATTGAGCACACTTCTCATACAATTTCTAAGCGCCCTTTCCCTTGTTTTCCATGTTTTTAACAGGCTTCTCATGCACTTTTTTGATGTGCCATTTATGTTGATTTCCATGGAAATTTCACACCTTTTGATCCATAAAAGATTTCAATGGGCACAACCTTCTCCCAGGCAAATTAACTCCTCCAATAAACTTAGATCAGATCAAATCAACCTTTGTAAATGACCTGGAGGAGCAACAATCATGGAATGTTTCAAAGATGCGAAAATAAAAATTGTGACACTGCAGACTTTAATGAAATGCAAATTTGCATTTCATTTGAAAAATTCGAATGAAACAGCACTCATGCATGATTGGATATCCCATCCTCCAGCTGAAAATCACCAACTATTTTCTTAGATCTAGCAAGTACCACATCAAAATATTATCACCGCGAGTTGGACAACCCTCAGATAAATATTGACTCCATTTGCAGGATTAGGATGCACTAAGCTGGCGTGGCAATCCTTATTGGTAAATTTAAATCTCCCATAGGGATAGGGTTAGGTTAGGGGTTAGGTCAGGGTCAGGTTAGGGTTAGGTTAAGGTTTGGTCAGATTAGGTTGGGTTAAGTTAAGTTAAGCTTTATCAATCCGCGCCTTATTACACCTTAGACCTTCCGAACATTAAACGTTATTCCTGCAACCCCCAATGGGACATCAAACTTTTCAAAAAGTGTGAACCGAAATTATCAATTATCAATTGAATAAAAATCCCGAATTGACTGTAGGAGGTCTCAAGGAGCAAGAAAATAAAATTTATGCCAGCTTTTGCATTCGATACTGCACATACAAATCAAGCGGCGGTATTCCCCATTCAAACTCACCCTCAAACTCAAAAGTTGGCCCTTATTACGTTTCCCCAACAATCTGAGTTTAGGTTTGAGTTTGAGGCTGATTTGAAGCTGAGTGCAAACTTCCACTTAAGGGCCAGCGCTTTTCCCCAACAATTTGAGGCTGAGTTTGAGTTGAAGCTGGGGGCAAGTTGAGTTTGAGTGTGAGTTTGATCGGGATCACCCTTATCTACTTTACCTCAGTTGCTTTTCGCAGTTTCGTGCTGTTGTACGTCGAAGTTTAGCAACGAATTTTTCCACGGGAGAACAATTATTCTTTTGTTAAATGCAATATAGATGGGTTTTATTCATTTTTTTAATTTTATGCAGAGTGGGTTGTTTTATGCCTCCATTCGACATGCCGATGGATTTTGAATCCGATTATCAAATTTCAGCTGGTTTTGGGTTCAACATTGCATTGTGATCTCACCACAAGCTCTATCGGCTTCAACACACTTTGCCACAAAATTTTGTAACTTTTTTTTTGTTAATAAAATTTACTTGGTACTTCGCTCGAATTGTTTGAGGGAGTCAAACAAGTTCAGGCGACAAAGAAGGTAGATGGTTCAGCGAATGATTTTAGAACGTCCTTGCACCGAGCACACTTTTTAGAAACTTGTAATTTAATTTATCGAAACGCTTAGAACTCGGAAGCGCAAAATTGCGTGAAAAATTGTGGGCGAATCGGATCCTCAAGTTTGATGTTACAAACAATCTTTCATCGTTTTTGCTTGTTCTAAATCTTTCAAAAATGATGTCAAATTTCATATTTTAATTCGTTGACGATTAAGGATTCGCGAGATTGGTTAAACAACATCACGATTGCGTGAAGTTCAAAAGTGTTTATACGAGGGACCGCAATCTCAAGAATCCTTAATCGTGAACGAATTAAAGTAATTTAACATCCCTGTGATAACCGTCTGATCGGTGGCGTAGCGACTGGGCCCGCAGGGCCCGCGGCACGGGTGGGCCCCGCAGACGAAAGGGCCCCGCGCGGGCGTCAAAAACGGCACCAAAAACTGAGACAAAATGATTTTTGATGACAAATTAGGTTCAAAAAGCAAGAAAAGGAAAAACAAGGCAAAACTTTTGTGAGATAGAGATTATCGCCTCCTGTTGCCTTTTGGCATACTTCATTAGGGACCGCGTTGTCGTGAACATGTGAACTGCCAAGCCAATCATTTCCCTCTGCAAAAGCGGGAAGAAACATCCCCGAAACAGTGGAATAAACACTGAACAAACGTGCTATGTTCATTGTTCATTTGGATTTGGCACAGGAAAGGAAGGGTGCAATTCCGGCGCTTCCCCATGTGCATGGATCTCATTTGATATTCACAGAATTTCATTAGTAATTTTGGGGGCCCCGCACAACTAGTTCGCGGAGGGGCCCCGCGATTCCCAGCTACGCTACCGCGTCTGATTGAAGACACTGAGATGGCTGACAAGGTTTTTTTAAACGGCATGAAGGCGCCAATATGTAACAATCTGTTCAGAACGAGCCTCAGCTCACCATGGCATACAAATGGCAAGAATCGGTTGACAGATTGAGCCAACTTTCTTTGCGATTTCTGGCGTCTAAATCACAAAAGAGGCAACCGAAAAATGGAAAATTTGGTACGCTCTCGCGTCTTCGAATAAAAGAAACGAAATGCAATTGCAAGCGTAAATTTTATTAATGAAATTGGCTGTCAAAAAAAATACTTTCAAAAATAATTGCAAAGATGGAAGACAAGGATGGAAGGCAAAGAAACTAGTCTATGAACGTTACTTTGGCTTTCCATTTTAATGTCCAATGGATAATGAAGTTTACCTGTAAATCAGTTTGCGACGGACGCTCCTTTTGAAAAATCCCGAACATCCGTTGCAGGCCAGAATGCCGTAGTGTTTGCCAGAACTTGTATCCCCACAGACGATGCAGCAGAGTCCTCCACTACCTGTGATTCCTGAGAGCATTGCTCTCTTGCCCTTCATTTCTTGCGAGCTACGTTCGTCTGGCGACACACCTGATGACGTGAGACTTTTTCTGCTATTTGACGTTGTTGAAATGACGTCTATCTGTGGTAGCAAACGATTGGCTGGACGTGGAGACGTTGACGATGGTGAGAATCTGTTGACCTGCTCAAAACGCTTGGAGTCAGCCGAATTGCGACTGTAGTCGGCGGGTTTGGGGTCGGCTGTTAACATCGCATCTGAGTGTGCCTCCAGGAATGTCGATGTGGCCACTGGGGGCGACATGGTCGCCAGGGCGTGTGCGGCCGCGGGGTTCGAAGCCAGGTGTTGCGAGATTGCAGCGCGGGAGTGCTCTGGAAGACCTTGCACTGTCAGCTGGAATGACGACAGGAACGATCCGAAGTAGTTTGGTTCTGGGCAGGTGTTCGGGTGAGCTTTGGGTGATCCTGGCGACATGGATATGTCCACCGATGAGTCAGGCGACGAGGAGATGCGCTCCGATTCTGCAGGGCTGTGCGGCTTTGCCGAGTCTGCTCCGTCCATATCGGATTCACGAGAGTTTTCTGTTTGTGTTGTATTCATTGTTCAGATTTTCAATTAAATGCTGTGAGATCACTGATCAGTCACCCTGTGGACTCAACCGCTTCGTTACACTCCCACGCACAACTTCACAACCCCAGTCCATCTAAGTTTCCCGTCAAAAGTCTCTAATTAGTTAATCGTATTTCCCAGAAAAGAATTTCAGAACAGAATGGGGATTTCTCTTTGTGCAAGTTAACATGAAAAGTGGTGTAAGTTAAGTTACACGTGAAATAGGCAACGCCGTTATATAGTCAGGGAGGTTGAATATTTCACATAAAATTCGTACGCCAAACCCTCCCTCATTATTTCGTGAAATTATTGTATCACGAAATATCCGACCCTGCTTACAATTTGTCACCAGGTAATGGAAGGCTACTATTTTAGCTTTTCTGAAACGGTATTTTGTGTTCCCAAAAAGAATCATGGACGCCAGATCTTCGCTTTCGAACCAGGCCATATCTCATGTATTTCAGGCAGGCATGTCGTTTGCACTGGCAAAATACCTTGCCGTTTTATTTGCAATGAGCGAATATGTGCCGGGCTTAACCTAACCCGTGGCCCCGAGCTGTGGTTTAACTAAACGGCTGTGGCTCATCTAAACGGTTCCCATTGATAACATCCTATAATCTTCACGCAAAACCCTCGCTTTATGAATGGAATTTTTCTCCATATGAGAAGGTTTCAAAATTAATCGGTCAGATGCAGTTTAGTTTTCTCTTCGCTTTGAAGGTTGTCAGTTGAGGTTACAATACAGGGAGGACAAAGCTTGTTTGGACCCTCACCAAAAGATAGGTCAGTCTCGTGGTGATCTGGAATCACCCAGATATACAATGTTCTATATGCTCTGGAAAATGATGACTAGTCTGGTCTGTTTTAAATGACAACCCCAAAAAAGACCACATGTCAACAGCATGCACGGCTAACTTTGCCGCAAATATAACAAGGACCTCTGGGCTACATTATGAGTTTGGATAGTTCCATTGGAATTCCAAAAAAGTGGTGGATATGGCAATAGTTTCATGTTCATTTTCAAAATTTTACCCGTTTCATATGTTTTTTTGCTTTCTTAAGATCTCATGAGAGATGTTCTCAAACCGGTTTTCTCGAACATTTTGAACTTTTTGCAAATGTGTTTGAGATATGGAGTCTCAAATTTGTGCTGAGAACCCCACACCACACACATCAACAATAAAGCTCCAGCAAGCCTCATTCTTTGCTCGCTCGTGGACAATTTCGAAAATGTAAAGAGACGTCAAGGAACTAGCGTATAATATCGCTTTGTCAGGCCGCTTTGAGAATACTCATAAAAGTTGTGGCATCCTCATGAGCGTGAGCATTCTGTTTTGCCAGAAAGAGTACAACGTAGGGCTGCACGCTTTAAATGAATACCAATCGCCGGACATCTAAGCAGCGTCACTAAAATGCTATGGCTACCCTAAAATGGGATTCGTCTTGCGTTTTTCACTGTTTGTTCAAGAATGTTTCACTGTTTATTTCAGTGTCATGAGAGTGTTTATTCCACACTGTTCATTCCACATAGGTAACTGTTTAACCCACATTAATTGACCCTGTTTATCATTATTTAAGGGTCACCAATTCATTGTTTCGCTTCTATTTCAACTCATAACACCAGTCCCGAACTCTATTCGTAAAAGGAGGATCTGCATCAGGTTCAGCTTGCTTTCGTTCAGTGTCGTTCAGGATTATTGTTGTTGTAGCTCAATGTTCAGGATTGGGTAGTTTTTGGCGAATTGTTTGACTGCTATGAGGATCATGAAAAGTATTTCTTGTTTTATTCGTATTGAAATAGCGACGATGAACTCTCCAAGAATTTAAGAAATTTCCAGCAGAACATATAAGGACAAGCCATAATCAACGAAACAGTTAAAAATGTTTTATGGGAATTTTTGAGAGAGGTTGAAAAATTGAGGAAGTTTAAAAATGTTTAATGGGAATTTTTGAGAGAGGTTGAAAAATTGAGGAAGTTGAGAAATTTTAAACACTTAAGCCCTGCCGAAGAGACTAAAATTTTACAAAAATTTTCAAGCCGATACACTGAAATCACTAAATTCTCGATCAGAACTCCATCAATAAAGTGTTGATCGTAATCACTAATCACGAATTATATTCACTTGGCTAAAACTTGTCACTTCATCCTGATTTCAACTCCATCGACTCCAACGAAGTCGTTGAAAACTGTTGTTTTATCTGGTGGAAATCAAAATCATCGAAAACTTCCTTCTGGTAGGGTTTGTTTTTGAGTGGTGGCAGGGAAGGTACTGTGGGGAGAAGGTAGTTGCGCAAGCCAGACCCATGCATCGTGGCCTTAGGATCGTCTTTCCCTTCTCAGCAAGCAACAAGCAAGTATCTGCCTTTCGGTTACTGGAAAGAAGAGCGTGAGCGACGCCCCTTTCCACGCCCTCCGCTCTAGGCGATATGGCAGCAGCTCTAGGGTGGTTTGCCGCAACCATTTTACAGTCTTGATATCTCAACTGAGAATGCTCTGATTTCTTTGTATATTTGCCTGCACCCATTAATGAAATGGCACATGTAGGTTGAGAGTTTTAGGACCATAGGAAACGTGATGTCTTTTCCCTTTTGCACCCTTCATCGAAAAACGTTTTTGACCAATGAACCCATGAAGCGCTTAGTTTGCCTTTTTGTCAAATAAAAATTAAAAAAAAAAAATAAAAGAATAACAACTTTGAAAACCATCCTGTGAAAGGCTTTGCGCCCAAGCGAATGCTTCTTCTGAAAATGTAGGTACGAAACTCGTCATCAGTTCTGAAACAAATTTTGTTTTTCTGGCATCTTTACAATTTTCCAGCATGAAATTCTTCCATAATTTCTACCAAAACTTTAATCAATTTTTTCACCGCAGATTCGAAAAGAAAAATAAACAAATCTTACGGATTAAAAAAAATAACAACAGGTATTTCGCATTTTTGCAAGTGGCATGCAAACTCGGGCATATTTTCCAATTAAACATATTTTTAAAATGTCAGTAAATAGCACTGCGTTTATCTTACTTTTTTGATAACTTCGTTTGAATTCAAGATGCAGGAAAGTTGCGAGATTTTTTTATTTAATTTTTATACGTATATTCGTATGTTCCTAGAGCGAAATCTTTTTGCCCATGCCTTACTGTTCACAAAGGCGTTGGGGCAAAAGGAAAATGTTCTATAACTTAAAATAAAGCCTGGATATCTTCGCCTCTAGGCTCTAAAACATTTGGGTAGAGCGAAGGCAAGAACATGGCCTTGCAGGGAAATTACTAGGCCTCGCAAAATAAATGAGCGATTGCAGTGTAGCTACTTTTCTGATACGAATAAAGAATAACTTATCTAACACGAATAAATGATTTTCTAACACGAATGTGAAGGGAGCTGTCTCCATTCCTATTCCAGCCGAATTCAATATTCGAAATCCTCCCAGGAGAGGAAACCATTCTTGCCACATTATAGCACCTCTGTGTAGATTTGCTCCCCTTTTTAATAGCTTTTATCCCAGAACTGTTGGGCAATGGAATGGCCTCCCACCGGAATCCATATTCTCTCACTTTTGCCCGCAGGATATAATAGGATAGATTTTTAATAGATTTTTTGTTATTGTCCGCAGAAGAACAAATGCATCTTTTTTCTCTCTCTCTCTCCCTTCATTTCTCAACTCTGACCTCAAATTTGTGTTTTTGTTTGCTTTTACACGTTTGACGTGCTGTTGTCCAATATAGCGATCTTTTTGATAATAACAAGAAAAAATAATAATAATTTTTCAAAGTAATAACAAGAAAAAATAATAATTATTTTAAAAGTTGCATGTTTCGGCCACAACTTGGCGTGCAGATGTCAAGACTTAAAAAAACTACATAGGCCTACCTACACGTATGAGAAATTCCCAATGTAAGTGCCTTTTATGCAACAAATTTATGCGTTCAGTTTTACTTCGGCCTAATTTTGTGGGCAGCATAAACACCGCCACATTACCTCTTGACATTTCCATACAAGGCCATCCTGAAAGATATGTCAATTTTGAGAGGTGTTTCTGATATCGAAAGAAACGAAATTGGATGAGATGAACTTCTTGGAAAATGCACATTTATAGAGTTATGGGCCCCGAAGATTCCAAAAATGGTCGAGAGGAAATATAAATGGGGTGAAAAGTAAAATTTGGGATAGAGTTTTCAAAATCACAGAGTTTATTCCTCATGACAATACGATCAAAAAGAAGAGAACTACCTTCTTGAAAAAGCTTCGTTCGGATTTTGTGGGCCCTCCAATCTCCCCAAAATGACTCCACAGGAGGCAAATGAACAAAAAGGTCAGGTGAGATGGATTCTTGTGGCCTTTGAGTGCCCATAATATCAAAATGAGGAATTTTTTGAAAAAGGGTTGCCCCTCATTTTTGCATTGCCATTGAGAATATACCCGATAAATTTGGTCCATTGGTGCCTATCCTCTTGGTGGCCTTAGCCAATAAAATATGAAGGAGGCAATTTTATAAAATAGAATGGTTCTTACCTTTTTGTTTGTATCTCAAATTTTACATTTTGCCAATTTGCCCTCAAAGGGCCATTTTTGAGACCCATAAAACCAGAACCGGGTGTCTTCCTTTAAAATTATTTCATTGTATTTTGTTTGTCTTGTTGTCAGGAGCACCCCGCATGTAAACATTGACACCGTTTCAGATTCAGCCTGTATGATGTTAATTGTGGATTGAAATTTATTTGTCAGTCAAAGCTATCAATTACGATCAAAGGTATTGTGTAACGGAAAATTCAATCACAGCAGCAATGTCGGCTCAGTTGCGTTCGGTGTCATTTTACTGGTTAAGTTACGTTTCCTGCAGAGTTTTTTCCTTGCAGCGTTTTTCTTACCATGGAAGAAAAACGCTGCAAAGAAAAAACACTGCAGGAAGCGTAACCTTTCCAGAAAAATGACCCGAACGAAACTGAGCCAAAATTGACGCGTGATTGAATTTTCCGTTATACTATACAAACCCAATAGAAAAATTCCTTAATTCGCTTATTCGCACCCTTTGGTAAAAGTGTTAATGAAGTCAAAGGCCGTAGAAATGTTTCAGTCGTTGCTAAAAAAGTTGAAAAACTCGGCCTGCAAAAACGCTAACATTTAAAAAAATAGCAAAGTTTAATGGAAATGAATTTGAAGCAATTTCAGAGCCTCGGCTTCATTGTGTGAACAACGACGGTTGCGCACCAAGCTGCATTTTACAGACCTTTCTCGCTTGTTTTCAATGCCCCCAATAAGATTTCTGGGAAGATCCTGTGACTCGAACTGTCCGATTTTGCAGTTAACATTTTAACAATTGGGGCGCCTCCACTGGCGAAGATTTCAGAAAACGAGGGTCCATCAAAATCTCGCAGGTGAGGAACTTTGTCACTAGATTCAGTTTAGCCTCGAGTGGAAAGGAAATGGTGAAGTTATTTCACTGATTTTGGAAAGGCCATTGATAGTTGTCCAATGACTTTGGTTTGGTGACACTTCTTGATATAACCATCGACAAGAAAATTAAAAACTGTTGCTGGGATCAGGGTCAGACTGAAGTTGAGTTTAGCGTTTTTGGAAGAACATGCTGTGCTTAGAGTTTGATCTATTCGTTTTGGTCATTTCAATCAAGAAAATGCCTTGAATTTGTTGAAATGGAGTTTTATACTCTGTTCACATTGGATTACTTTACTTTGCTATAGCAATTTGCTATCGACCCAGAATCAGAAGACAGACAACAGTTCTGATTATACTTCAGCTGCAAAATGTCTTTCGAGAAAATTGTCCCAAATCGATTACACGCTCTGAGACGAGTCTTCCTGCAGTGATTTTCTGAGGTGAAAATTTATGGAAATGGGCAGAAAGTTGGATATCGTGTTATTTATGTGTTTGATTAGCTAAAATTTTGCAAAAGTGTTCACTCCTTCCGGATTTCGGTTTCTGACATGGAAGGCGACAGGCAAAGAAAGGTGTTTCATGAAGCAACGAATGAAAAAGTTAGCGTCTTTCGTGCTCCTTCAGACGAGTTGTGACGTTGATGAAAATCAGTGAAGTGGTCTCATGTTTCGTGAAGGGAAGAAGTCTTCGTTGTGTTGTGCTTCTCATCTCCGATCGGCTTGAGCACGGATTCAACAGCGAATTTTGAATATCTTTCATCTTTAATAAATCTTGAGATTGTGATGAGTCAAGAAATCAGAATTGGTGAGCTTGAACATGTGTTCCTGCACTGAGAAAATGGGAAATGCAGCACGAATTCTTTTTCAACAGTATAAAGCCGAACCAGTGCAGTGCTCTGTTACGCCTGGTTGCTACCGGAGTAGAGAGTGCTCTGCAGAAAATAATAAGCTTTTATTAACGAAAGTTTTGTGCTAAAACAGAAAATCCTAAGGAAATTGATTTCTCCTAAGGAACTTGACGGGCGGAAAACTAACAAAAGTTCAGTGAGGCAGCTTATCGCTGAGATTAATTTCCTTGGCGGGGGGATTTCGTTTTCTTTGGGGAATAGTTCAAGAAATCGGGGACATCTTCTTTTGGCATTTTGTGCCGATTATAAAGCTTCAAAATTCATATAAATCGGTTCTATGCTATCACAAATTATTAGGTACTCGTATGCATGAAATCCTTGATCGAACAGAAACCCTCTGTTGCCTAGGATAGGCTTTTCGGATATTCGTAAGACTTGCTATGCATTAAATAGAATTTGGAGTTAGTAGGCTTGGGTTTCAATAACTGTTGCTTTATTGAGACATGAGTCTTGTGGATTTTCTTTGAAGTGTTACCACAGCCAAACTTTGAAGAGTCAAGAAAATACTCCAGGGGAAAGTGGTTACTTGCTCAGACTATTTCGGGCTTCAAAGTACGTGGGCACAATTTACTATTTATTAGAGGTTATAAGCATTATCCTGAAAGGGGGATTTTATTTTTGGTACAGATTTCCTTAAATTTATATCTTTAAAATTAAAAAAATCCTTCATGACCGAGACTACTGGGTGTGTGAAGGATATTTATCGGCCCAAACGAAGGACATCTGGCCAAATCAATGGTGCATCCATCAGGGCTCGAACTCCATAAGCTCTCTCGCTGAGTAAAAACTTATTTCTCAACACAATCTGAATCTCACATTGAAGAAAGCGAGGATATTTTACTCGTATGCGATTATTCCGATTTTTCCATCTCGAAATCCAACAGTAAAAAGTCTAACAAATCGACTTGTTTCGAGGTGTGTCAGATCGCACAAACTCATGTCGTCGTTCAGAATATTGCGTGACAATTGAAATGTTTCCACGATCAGGAAAGCTGTGCTCGCAACATCTCTGGGGATCAATATAGTTTTGAAACTCGCAAAAGATATTGTGAGGTCATGAAAAGCTGGTGCTGTACTATTTTTTGTGTCAACTTCCTTCTACAATTGTTGCAGAAGAGTGCAAACCGCAGCCATTCATCAGATTTAGATACCTTATCTTTGGGAATATTGAAGTTTTCCATTATTTTGTGTCAACTTCCTGCTTATCCGAGGATCCGACCACATTCTTAATGAGGTCGAGACCACGGTGAATGGAGCCAAGGTCTACAATCACCTTGAGGAAAAATTTCATTCTCCTGTTTCCGTTCAGCTCGTAAAAGTGTGTATAGTGGTAGGCAGTTTCTCATTACTTATACCAGCCGAACTTATTTGAACTCATTCCAAATCAATATGTCCTGAGGATCCGCGAAGAAAAAGTGTGAAGAAACCCGAAGATTTTCGGCCGAATTCCACAAAGCCTCAACCCTAACCCAGTACCCCGCTTGAAAAATAGCCAATTCCACATTCAGGTGCATTTTTTATCAGCGATGGAAAAGGAATAGAATTGCTTTTTGAAATAAAATTTTCCTGAAGAAATATTTGCATCAAATTAGTAATTTTTCAGACCAGGGTGGCAGCTTTGGGAATACGGCCGTTACTGTTTTCCAAATCTGGACATTTTTCCAGGTCAAGCGAAAAGATAGTCCAGGCTCTTTTTGTGAATACCATTGTGCTGGCACTAAACAGTTTCCACTTTATAAATGGCAGATACATAGCAGGTACATTTCTGCGTATCTCAGAAACACTGACATTAATCCCCGGATATACAGGGTGATTCAGAAATAGTGGACAAAACTTCGCCCACGTATTCAGCTGTTAATTCTGAACAAAAAAGTCTCAATGAACCATTGCCCGCAAAACTCAATGAACCAATGTCCGTTTGGCCGTTAAAAGGGATTTCTTTAATTGTTATCTAGCGTACGTGCACTTTTCCAAACGCACTTGCGGACGATCTGAGCGTCCTAAACGTGTCAAACTTGACAGCTGGGATCTTAGGTATCAAGCGCATTGATTCACGTTCCAAGTTTTACCAAAATGCATCCCGTAAACGAACAGCGGTGCTGTCCGATTGCAAGTATTTTCATACGACTGACCTGTGTTGCGGGTCAAGTTTCAATTTCCGCCATATCGTAAGCACATCAGATCTTTCGTCGATCTTCAGACGAAAAAGGCCAGTTAAGCGAGCCACTCTTCCAAAACACGTCCTGGAAACGTCAAAAACTTGTCCTCCTTGCGAAGGGTGTCAGCTTGTACTTGGACATTCATTATGTTGACTTTGTTAATTGGAGATCCAAACAATGTGGTACTCCTCATACCAGTTGAAGATATGAGCTAAGAATGCTCCCAAGTGTGCTCAGACTGAATTCAGAATTCTTTCAACAATGCAATCTCGGCTTTCAACAATGAAAACTCGGTCGAAAACTTCATTCTCGGCATAAAAATTAAAGTTTCTCTGTGCATTTAAATGGAAGAGCGTGAAGCATTCTCAGCTCATATCTTCAAGTGGAATGAGCTGTAGGTACCTGCTCTGACGGCTAAGGCATCCAGGAAAGTTTTTGGTAGCATGGCTCGTTTGGCCTTTTTCGTCTCATTGTGCTATCAGTATAGCGACGAAAGATCTGATA
This sequence comes from Sinentomon sp. SZTP_YWyxl, assembly GCA_030068105.1. NCBI lineage: Eukaryota > Metazoa > Arthropoda > Protura > Sinentomata > Sinentomidae > Sinentomon > Sinentomon sp. SZTP_YWyxl. The sequence goes on from JASGXE010017778.1 coordinate 21,058, forward strand.
TGCTGATAATGCCGGAAATTGAAACTTGACCCGCAACACAGGTCAATCATATGAAAAATACTTGCAATCGGACAGCACCGCATTTCGTTTATGGGTTGCGTTTTGGTAAAACTTGGAACGTGAAGCAATGCGCCTGATACCAAAGATCCCAGCTGTCAAGTTTGACACATTTAGGACGCTCAGATCGTCCGCAAGTGCGTTTGGAAAAGTGCACGTACGCTAGATGACAACTAAAGAAATCCCTTTTAACGGCCAAACGGTGCATTTGCGGACATTGGTTCATTTGGACTTTTTTGTTCAGAATCAACAGAAGAATACGTGGGCGAAGTTTTGTCCACCATTTCTGAATCATCCTGACGGCACTGTGAATTCAAGTATATTTCCTACATTTTTTAAGGCATGTATTCCAAAGACATGAAGCTAATTATTCAGTTATTCGCAGGAAATTCAAAATAATTTTGTTTCACAGCAATCTATTTTATGCAATTATCACGGGCCGATTCTGCAGACATTTTCTGTGGCGAATTGTGCGCACATTTACCCAGGAGGTTGAGGACCATCGCTGATGTTATCATGAGCGTTTTTTTTATCAGGGCATAAATTCAGGGCACAATGTAATTCCTGTAAATTTCATGGCAAGTTCCTGTCACTGCTGTTTTTCTGTGTTTTTTCTTAGTTTCTGTGTATTCCTTCTCATTCCAATTTCACTGAATAGTTCCTGCATTTAATTGTTGGTCTGATATGATTGTAAATATTCACCATTGACATATTTGCACTATAATCAGCAAATAAAATCGAAATAAATAAATAAATAAATAAATAAATTTCTGAAGATTTTTTCCATTGCCATCAAATTCCAAAACACCTGAAAGAAATTTGAATGAGGCCCCTTGTTTTTGCAATCGAAGTTTTCGTGTCAGTGCAATTCGGGCAGATTTTTCTCTGAGCGAAAAGTTACTGTTCAAGAAAATTGGAATACGAAGTTATTATCCAATTTATCACTCTGCCACAAGAAAGCATTCTGCACCACTTGGAATATGCATGGAGATTTAAGGAAATACGCTTGTCGCGAAGAATGGCTTCGGCCTGGCTGCCTGGGAAGAATGGAAAATGCTTCGCCGATAAATTTGGAGACAAACTCTGCCTTGCACCAGGGAACAGCAAGCAGTTGAAATGGTAAGCGAAATGGATTTCTGACTTTTGCATCTAAATCCCGCCGCCTGAGCTCCATGGCTTCAAATCTCAGGCACTCCTCCTGCGACTCGGGCTCTATTTTCTTGCCTCCTGATTGGCCGGAGACCAAGCTCAGCTGCGGCCTACATTAATTCGATTGGTGCTGCCAAAGAACAGACCTTTTCCCTTTTTCCTTTTTCCCTTTTCCTGAAACTTCATTTCTTTCCCGACGTTATAAAATTGATTGAGCTTTCCTGGGATTTTGAAAAACGGCGCTCGGGTGTCGGTAGGATTAAGTGGGTGGGTGCGGGGACGCAAGGGCGCCGCTTTGCCGCCTGATGCATCCAGGAGATGGGTGCGGGGGACAAAGGGTTGGGATAGCCTGAATGGAGGTAGGCGGGCTTGAACGCGGATTTCATTGAACAAAAGCCAAAAACTAGAGACTATCTGGATTAATTTTCAATTTGCTGAAGATCTTTTTGCTTCCTCTGACTTCACCCTTCGCCTTGTTATTCTCCAGGAATTATTGCCCCTTTCCTCCTGGGTCTACTCAATTCTCCCTCATTCAGCAGTCGAATCACGCCTGGCACTGGTCCTTAATAGTCTGCAGGGTATACGAGACTGCTGTACTGCCATCGCATCACACACCAGACCAGGACGATCCACCCTACCTCCTCCGTTTTCCTGATTCAAATTATATTACGGGATTACGGTGCCTCTTCATCTGCGCCCCGTGAATGGGTGGACAAAGATTCGCGGGCCATGATATTTTGTAAAGGGTGCACAATTCTTAGTCTGTCGTCCTTTATGGGCATGTTACATATCCGTACTTTGACGCTGGCCAATCTTCATAAAATTACATCCAACAAAACCTCCGTATGTCCTCAGAATTCCAACTTTGATTTCACTTAGAATTCTTACGGCCGTATTCCCCATCATTGCACACACCCTCAGGTACTCGAACAACTCGATGGATCGTTTCATGTTGCGAAAATTTTATTTCTATGCGCAAGTCTTATTGTTTTTCCATTGCGTGAGAGATGCATCCGTCTGTTGAATTGGGCTGTTGAGCAGATCCTGAGGGTGAGTTGCAATGGGATACGGCCGTTGACTATAAGCGGCAACAATCACATTATTTGTCACCACAGCATGAATATACCTTTTATCCATGGAGTCGAACAAAGATCGCTGATAACTGCAGGTTTTACAGAGTGCCAGCATATTTTACCGCAGCTGATAAAGAGATTACATTCAGGATTGGCTTTATGGATTTAGTGAAAAGCACACTTGATGTTAAGGATCAATCTCCATCTTCAGTGTACCTGCTCATAGTTTCCAATTTGCGGAATATTTTCCATTACGTTGCAGTTTTGAACCTGAACCGGAATAGGTACTCGCGGCAGAAAACACATGCGGCTTCTTTCTGCAAATTTCTGTGGAGAATTTGCCCATTCTTTGTCACCCTGTGCGGTTGGAAGATGCTAGAAATCCTCTCCCCAGCTGGTGGCATGAAGGCATTTCCTGTGGAAATGGAAATTGATGAGACTACAACCCACCCCAGACCCTCTCTCACTGTAGCCTGACAAAGCCTTTGACTGTAGACTCAGCAGGCATCCTCAGCCGTTTGAAATGGCATTAAAAGTGGCGGATCCAACGCAGCGCCAACATCAAAGCTCCTGCAGGAAAAGGCGCAACCTGCTACGTGTATTTCAGGGCACCTGCGACTCCTTTTCCAATGCGCTCTTTGCAGGTTATTGTTGCGGTGGTGATATGCTTGGCTGAAGGAATCGCCCCGGAAATTCCCCATTTGAATCTGAATCTCTGCAAAGGCACCGACCTGCCCCGTAATTCCTTGGAAGGTGATGGGAGGGCGGGGGGTATTCGTTCTTTCGATCGCAATGGAATTGGATGTAATTCCAGTGTCTTGTGTGGGATATCGCCAAAAGTATAGAGCATGATCAATATTTCGTAATAGAAATGGAAGTTCCATCACAAAATTGAAAGCCTACGAAATTTAATTCATTGCACTAAAAAGGCGAAATGTGGCTTCCAGACGTGCATTCTTTTCAACTTTGGGCGAATGGCAATTCCGTCGGAGTAGAAATTAAAGTGTTAAAACTGTGGTTTGTTAAGTTTGTGCCGTTCAAATCCATAGCTGGCATACCTTTCTTGATGGTACGTTGAGTACGAAATCTCTGTATACTTTCCAAGCAACCTGTGCGAATTCTCTTTTGTACTCTCGCTGAATTGAAAGCCTTGCAAGCTGAGATGTCGCGGGAGGCGCACCACAGTTTGGGCATCGGGGTCTCAATTCGCCCGTTTTTGGCTTCGCAGCACGAACATGCCTCCGGAAAAGGCTTCCCGCCTTCTTTCAGATATTGGGGTTTAAAATAATGTTTTTCATCAAATATAGTGCACTTTGAAGTCAGGAAAGACCCCGCGCGCAGCATATAGCAGGATGGAGTCGGCAAAACGTGACAAGTTATCCCAATTCTGGTGGAGCCGACATCGCTTTCCTCGCACGCCGATTTACAGCCTTTTCGCGCCTTCCAACCGCATCTTCGCCCAATTTCGGTGAATTGCGGATGGAAAGTTCTGCTCTTTCTTCTGTCCTCCACGCTGTCGGTTGGCGCTCTTTCTACATTTATCAGATAGAAAGAATGCCCTGCTTTCAAACGGTAGTTTGTTTGCGCAGTGGGGGCTGCCGCAGAGCTTTGAAGTGACCCCGTGGCAATTAGTTGTAATTGGGCACGCTTCCTATCTACATCTAAGGTCAGCATAAAATGAATGAAATGAAATTCATCCTGTCACATGAGTCAAAGTGATTTCCTTGGCCGAAAGACGCCACGCGCCAATTCCCAGACGCTTCCAAAGTCAAAAGCGCCCAGAATAATTTTTAAACATCCGAATAAACGAGCAAACCGAAGAATAAGCAGAGCATAATGGAATCGATGTTCAAGCGGAAAAGAAAGCTCCATGCACTCGTGAAGAAATCAAATTCTCCTTCCTTGATTGAAACATACTCCAACTTTAAGCTCAAAATACGTCAATACAACGAAGAACTCTATTCCAAGTTTATTGATAATTCCATAGCCTGCGACTTTTCCAAGCCTTTCTGGAATTTCCTCAAAAGTAAAAACAAACCAAGGGACAGCGCTCTCCCGGCCATCACTGATGAAAGTACCGGTGCTCAGGTATCCGATGGGGATGTGAAGGCAGAAATGTTTCGGAATGCATTCAAATTTTCAGTCGTTCCCCAGAACCAAATTCAATCGCTTGCTCCAAATAATTTGCTGGGATCCGTCACTTTTCTCCCTCGATCCAGGCTAACTCCAACAGTGAGTTCTCCATTCCAGGCCTTATCCTTCGTTTCCAGAGAAGGTATTGAGAGGTTGTTACGGAGGCTTAAGACTCGAAAATCCACAGGACTTGATGGCATTCCCAATAAACTACTAAAAATTCTATCCTTCGAACTGTCCTTCTTCTTGGAACCCTTATTTAAAAAAATACTTATTGAGCATATGTACCCAAGTGATTGGAAGATTGCAAAGGTGGTCCCTGTCCCTAAAAAAGGAGGAAACAAACATTCGGTAAAATCTTACCGTCCAATTGCCCTCTTAAATCCCTGCGGTAAGATCTTTGAGAAAATTCTACATGCCAAATTAATAGCATTAATGGAATCCTGCCAATTTTTGTCTCCTTTCCAACATGGGTTCCGCAGCAAGTTATCATGCACCACTCAGCTTGTTGAATTTGTTCATGATGTGGGCTCCGCTCTGAGTGCCAAGAACAAAGTGCACGCTGTCCTGATTGATTTCTCAAAAGCATTCGATTCCATCCCTCATTCTCTTCAATAATTAATATAAAGCTTGCCAATTTAGCCAACCTAACCTAACCAACTTCTGACGGCACGGGAATTACATTTTGCCTTTCCTTTTATCTTACTCGTAATTAAAGCTATCCAAACCTGACCTAACCCTGCTCTCACAGCCGTTGCTTGTTGTCAACCCACTGGTTGGTGTCCGCCAATTATTTGTCGTCAACGTATTGCAATTTATCCGTCTATAAGTCCACGATAACGTTGTCCCCAAAGCTCGCGCGCCACGTAAGAGATTACTGACTGTAAAGTTAAACTAAACAATTTATCATCGCACATTGGAAAAGGAATTTTATGCATTAATTCATGAACTGCAGGCTTCCACCTGCTTTCCTGCCAGCGTAGTCCCTGAAGTTCGCACACAAAAGTGAGCTCATGAAACTGCAGACATCATTTGGGAAGTTCTGATAGTTCAGTGATACAAAAACTTCTCACACGGCACAGGAAACATGAGGGCGGATAAACACCAGAAACGAGATGGTCAATTTCACAGGAAACAGTTCTGTAATAAATACATACAAATTATACTCGTACCTTGACACCCTCCCTCCGCCGGGAAGACTGCATGATCAAAATAATGACAAGATAAGTTTCGTAAATGCAGAAGGTCACTGCGAAAAAATTGTTCCCAATTCCCAAGTTCAATGCAGATTATGCTGATGCTCTAAGAGCAGGGATATGTTGATCACTTTGTGGAGATGAATTCCGTGAGATTTGCAAGAGACTATGCCCTTTTGGTGTACCCAGCCAGAGTTGGAGAGATGTTTGAAAGATTGTCATTTTTCACACAATAAACAAGACAGGAATCTGAACAATTCGGATAATGTCTCTATCTATGAATCTGAACAATCCGGATAATGTCTGCCTATCTATGAATCTGAACGATCCGGATAATGTCACCCTATCCATGAATTTGAGCAATCCGGATAATGTCTCCCAATTTATGAATCTGAAAAATCCAGAAAACGTCCCCTATCTATGAATCTGAAATCCAGAAAATGTCTCCCTATCTATGAAACTGAAGAATCCAGATAATGTCTTACTGTCTATGAAACTGAAGAATCCAGATAATGTCTTACTGTCTATGAAACTGAAGAATCCAGATAATGTCTCCCTATCTATGAATCAAGAAAAATCCGGTTAATGTGTCCCTATCTATGAACCCGATCAATCCTGAAAATGTCCCCCAATCTATGAATCTGAACAATGCGGATAATGCCTCCAAACCTGTGAATCTGAACAATCCGGAGAATGTCTCCCTATGTATGAATCTGAACAATCCGGATAATGTCCCTTAGCCTATCTATGAATCCGAACAATCCGGATGATGTCTCCCTATCAATGAATCTGAACAATCCGGACAATGTCTCCCTATCTGTGAATCTGAAGAATCCGGATAATATGGATCTGAACAATCCGGAAATTGTCCACCTGTCTATGAATCTGAAGAATCAGATAATGTCTCCCTATCTATGAATCTGAAAAATCCGGTTTATGTGTCCCTATCTATGAATCCGATCAATCCTGAAAATGTCCCCCTATCTATGAATCTTAACAATGCGGATAATGTCCCCCTATCTATGAATCTGTACAATCTGAAAAATGTCCCCTAATCAATGAATCCGAACAATCCGGATAATGTCTCTCTTTTTACGAATCTGAACAATCCTGATAATGTCTCCCTATCTAAGAATCTGAAGTACCCGGATAATGCCCCCAAACCTGATAATCTGAACAATCCTGATAATGTCTCCCAATGTATGAATCTGGACAATTCGGATAATGTCTTTCTGGCTATGAATCTGAACAACACGGATAATGTCTCCCTGTCTATGAACCTCCTATTAAAATCCACTTTCTTCGGAAGTGAAACTTTCTAAAAAATTGTTGCTCCACAATATTTCTGAGCACCATCACCCACATGCCTTCGACCTTGGTAAAAATCTTGTCCGCCACTTCCAGTTATGTAAATTTAATGAATGAAGTAAAATTTACTCGCGGAGAGGAATGAGGTTCATTATCAAACAGAATAAATACCATATCGAACACTGCATTGCTACACTAACACTACACTACTTTGTATATTTTAGGTACGGGTTTTCATTAACACTTTGCTAAGGAAATTGAGCCGCACTTCAAATGGCACTGGGGTGTGGGGACTGCCCAGCAGCCTCTGTGTGAGTAATGATACTCATTTTGGCTAAATCCCTTCATCAAATCAACCCTGCGATTTTTATTTATTTTTCATCTAGGCTACTTCTTTTTCATGATACCAACGTCTCGGAATGATGACCCGCCACTTCCAACAAAAAGAAAGTGAAGACTTCTGGCGCAGTGGATTTTGCCTTTGTCTTAATCTGTCGGTCGACCACCGAAAAGGAAAGAAGGTAAAGTTGATTCGAGGCTGTCAGATGAAATTAATAGTTTTCTGCTTTGTCAGCAGCAGAAAGAAGTCAGTTTTCTTTCGACACAGAGAATTGCTGTCAGGAGCAGGTACAGTGTTAGGCATTTGCCGAATCTCACCATTGAGGTTGAGGGGAGAAAAACTCTGCTGAAAGATAGAGGCCATCTTCCATCAGTGCTTCCTATCCTGAATCCTCACTAAACTCCGTTCCAGTTCCACATCTCATTTGTTTTTATTTGTAAAAAAGATGTTCATGCTCTCAAGAATGCTTGGGGAAATGGAAATCAGACAACAATGAAGGATGCTGAGCTGGGTTTAGTTCAACAATAGGAAAAACATTCCTGGCTGTAAATTTCATGCAGCATTTAATCTTGTCAGTCTCAACAAAACTTTGATTTCCAGTTTCGCATCAAGCATACTCACGAGCACCCTAAGTGGGAATCCACAATGCGAATGAGGGTTTTTATCAATTGCAATTGCTTTCGGCACCACGTCACATGTGGCTGGACGCCTCCACGATTGCCCCCCCTCCGAAGGGCAACCCGGTTTCATCTTTTCCTTCTATCGCTCAGACGCACCCCCTCCGATTCACTCAAATGCTGGGCGCCCAACTGCGACTTTGATTGGCTTCCGCTGGGCATCGCTTCTCTTCCTATTATTTACAGTTCAGGAATCCTGCTCTTCCCCTTGTCTTCCAGGCCATCCCACCCCTTCCCCTTCCTCGAATCACATCCTTCATCCCCTCCTAAGAAGCGATGAAACTTCAATTTGACACCTGCGTTCAGCAATTGATTGTATTAGGGCCAATTGAATTGAATTGATTGAATTGAATTTGAATCATCTCTCGCCGTTGCACTCGCGTAGCAAGCACCGTTTGTGTGCTCGTCTGTCTTTCCATCCCTTGTGTGCTCGTCAACAAGGCGCGAGCTTTGTTTTCTGGCATCGACAATCGAGGAGTCCCTTGACGTCTCCCCGCTGCGAGACTTAAGTGAATTGCTCACCGAGGCAGACGGGACTTTCTGATGTACCTAGGCAATGTTATTCCTTTTCCTTGTTGATATTGCCCTGTAAATCGAAATATAGGTACGTGTAGATAGAATTTGCTACTGTTCACTTACAAAAGCCACTGGGGGCATGACATTTTGACGAGTACCTAAATGGAGTGCTGTTGACATGACATCGAGGGGCCGTTCAAGATACGTAGCTTGATTTTTAAATTACGATGGAATTTTGTGATGAAATTATCTCCTGCTTTTACAAACGAGCTGTCTTGGCTTTTTTTTTCTTTTTTTTTCTTTATTTTTCTTTCTTACCATTTCACTTAGGTCTTGCCTTTTTAAAATCTCTTTTCATCATTTTTTATTTCTTATTTTTTTTTGTTTTTGGTTCAACAATCGCATCATACTAATATTTCCATAATTTTAAATGTTTTTGCAAATTATGGCTGCCAATCCTTTTCACTGTTTCTCACCTTGGTTTCAGTAACTGTGCGTTGAAGTATTGCGGAACATTTCCACACCTTTGTTGAAGCAACTATGTCATTTCAGATAGTTTGAAGGTAGGTGGGCTTTCCCCACGTAGTCTGGCCCTTAAGAGATGGAATGGAAGGATCCAATTACGCCTACAAAGGGCAGTCATCTGGCCGCCAACTCCCACTCTGAAATGGTCCCTCCGTCAATCTGTTGCACTGGGTCAAACTATTTTTCATTCGCTCTGATTTTCAATTCTGGCGATTCATATTTGTCTTAATGATTCATAGTCAACTGTGCCAGGCTAATCGCACTGCGGTGACGCAATCTGACTTTGCTGGCACCTGTGTTTTTCCCATTCACGTGCTGCTTCTCCTCGAACGGACACTCCTAAGTTTCATAACTTTTGCGAACAAAACTGTTCGTTCCAGTGGCAGTTAGTGAAACCATAGACGTGAAACGTTACAACAAGGCAATTACGTATATAAAGACAAATTCAGTGGTAAACATTCGACGAATCATGACTAAATATCCACGAAAGCATGACATTTGAAACTTAAAAACATGAAGCGAATCCAGAAATTTGTGATGACATGCACGTACTTTTTAACCACTTTAAAACTGCATTCGAGGACTGAAATATGCATGAAAATTTTGATGTTAAGTCTTTCTGAATTTGGAATCGTCATGCATTCGAAGACAGAAATGTGCATGAAAATTTTGATGTTAGTCTTTCTGAATCTGGAATCCATGCATTCGAGGACAGAAATATGCTTGAAAATTTTGATGTTAGTCTTTCTGAATCTGGAATCCATGCATTCGAGGACAGAAATATGCATGAAAATTTTGATGTTAAGTCTTTCTGAATTTGGAATCATCATGCATTCGAGGACAGAAATGTGCATGAAAATTTTGATGTCAAGTCTTTCTGAATCTGAATCGTCATGCATTCATGGACAGAAATGTGCATGAAAATTTTGATGTCACGTCTTTCTGAATTTGGAATCTTCATGCATTCGAGGACAGAAATATGCATGAAAATTTTGATGTTAAGTCTTTCTGAATTTGGAATCGTCATGCATTCGAAGACAGAAATGTGCATGAAAATTTTGATGTTAGTCTTTCTGAATCTGGAATCCATGCATTCGAGGACAGAAATATGCATGAAAATTTTGATGTTAAGTCTTTCTGAATTTGGAATCATCATGCATTCGAGGACAGAATTGTGCATGAAAATTTTGATGTGTTGTCTTTCTGAATTTGGAATCGTCATGCATTCGAGGACAGAAATGTACATGAAAATGTTGATGTTAAGTCTTTCTGAATTTGGAATCGTCATCAAGCGAGTTGGCAACATGACAAAATTCATTCGGCGAATATGAATTCAAAAGTTCCAGCGTGCTGTTTGGTGCTGCTTGGCAACAACAAAGCATATCGGTACTGGTACACATTTCTCAAAGCCTGTTGGATTACAAGCGAAAACAATTTATGTGACTCTACAAGAGGTTTGTGAGGGGGAGGTTTACGTCAAGAAGTGGGGGGTCTCTCCGCTTTGGGGTGGTTATCTGATTTCACCATCAAGTTGCTGACTGAGAACTTGCCTCTCAGAGGGAAGCGTCAGAACTCAGAATTTTGGGGGGGTCAGTGGAACAATACATGAAATAAACACAAGGGGCTGAAACAGACTGAGTTTTCATGGGGCAGAATGCCAACTCGCATATCATGAAGGAGGGCGAAATATGCCCGAAAACTTGCTGAAGGAAATGGAAAATAGTTGGAGAATGGTGAGGATCAACATGCATGGGGAAAGCTCGGTACAAATGAGATCAATCAAAAACCAATATCCGCCCCCCTGAATGCCTAAAGTACAAGCCAAATATGCATGGTAGATGTACAAGGTTCTCATATTTCTCGGGCATCGAGACACAAAAAGCAGGTGGAAAATAGTTGTTGAGAAAGTACAAATGTGAAAAAAAGGAAAAGAGACTAGTGGAAACCAAATAACACACGGTCAACGTCGAGCCACAGTTGGTCCCGCTGAGAGTGAAGAGGTGCGCCCCGTGTCTGAGCTCGTTTGCGTGCTGAATAAGAAGGTCCGTACATCTATCGTACGCTATTGCATGTAACACCACAATTGCAATATCAATTTCATAAATTTCCTTGATCCCCGCATAATCCGTTCAATCACAATTTCAGTGATTTAGTTCATCGTGCACCCGCTTATTTCTCGTTTTCCACCCTCCAAACCGTTGAAACCACAATTTGGAAGGGAGAAGGGAGAGGCTTTGGGGTTGTGCATGGGAGAGCAGAATAATTGAACAGGTCCTACAATGAAACGCACCTATTTAGGCTTAAGCGGCAGGGTTGGTGGAGAAATCGCTTGTGTCAAAGGGGACAAAAGATAGAATGCTTCATAGAATGATATGTCATATCTCTACACCCTTCTCAATACCTCGATCAGGGCAGAGTATGAGGCCCTTTTCATGTCACGCACTTCCATATCTTTCTTTTATAATTAATTAGATGCTCTCGGTGGCTTCAGACAATTCTGTCTACTATGCTAACTGTTTCGATTTTCGCTAGAG
>JASGXE010017779.1:0-32265 GCA_030068105.1 Sinentomon sp. SZTP_YWyxl
TTCACCTCCCCAATAAGCATATTTTAAAATGCAATTTTACTTGCAAGTCAACATAGCGACCACAAGATGTACAGAATGCTTTTTGTGCACATATTTGCTACAATAACGAGAAAACAATGCATCATGAAAAATGCTTAAAAAATACTGATATGCAGGTATTTCCATCGGATATATTCTGATACCAAGAAATTCTGGCCATTTATCTCTGGTCTGATGTTTCTTGCCAATTCTGCACACACTTTTACGCAAGTGCACAAAATTTCATCTTTATTGCCCTTCATTTGATGATAAAACAATTGCATTTAAAAGCAGGCAGAAGGCATAAAAAAAGAAGTTTTCACCAACCTTCTTCTTGAGCTCCACCGATATAGCATTAGCTTCCTTCAAGAATATGGCATTTCCCCACAAATCATCCCTCAATGATGTAAACTGATGATACTTCCATTTACGAAAGGCCCAAGCAGCCAACTGGTACTCTCTATCTGTCCAGTTACATTCACCACTAAACAGGGGATTGACTACGTGAAAAAGACAAAGCAAAAAATTGCACAAGATTTCATGTACAAATTATTGTAATTTGATAAGAGCTGCTGTGATTACCTTCCACCACAAATTAACGAAGAAAATTTAAAACTCACTTATGAGTTTTAAATTGCTCATTGCTCACTTGTGAGTTTCAAATTGTCTCGATCACTTAAATAATATTGTCACGACCATGATCGCCTCTCTTTATGGGTCCAGTAAGGTTCTTCCCATCAAGCTGGATAATTTTTAAATGTTTCCTGCAAATTTGGATTGGTCTAGGATAGTTTCTGCCATATTTTGATACACGAAGATTAGTTATTTTTTGCTGCATTTTTAGGAAAAACTTCATACATAAAAAAGTTTTGATCAGGAACATTGACATATCTTGGTGCTACAGAATTTAAAATGATAACAAAGTTGCAGAATTTGAGAAAATTTCCAATGGACAGCTCCGTTTAACCTGATTTGGGTTTACCTCTCTCGACCTTGCCACTTTTATACGAACTGCAGTGGTATAGATCTTGACCAGAAAAACAAAGAAGAAACATTTGGCAGTTTTGAGCTACGTGCACCACTATCCACACCGCAAAATCACTTTATCCTTCTGAAGTCCTTCTGAAGCACGAGACAGTCCTCGGGAGATCGAATTACAATAAACAATTCACAGTCATCCCAGTTTTGAGGGCAGGCCATTGTTTAGTTTAGAACAGTTTTAGACCAAGGATACTTCCTTGGGGAACACCAGATTACACCACTACAGACTCAGAAACAGCGTTTTGCATCCAAACTTGTTCGGTCCGAACTTGGGTTCACAGGAGAATGCACAACAACAAAAAACAAGACCAAGATCAAGAAAACACAGACAGATGGGGGCAGGGCAGGAGGGAGAGGAAAAGAAGGAGAGGGGGAGGCAGCAAGGACAATGGAATGATCTGGCAGGCACAACATGTCATCAATTTATGCTCCTTACCAAATATATCATCATCAACAGCACTGAAGTCATCATTTGTGTAGGTGGAATATATGGACATTGTCATACTTTGCTGATCCACCTGTTTCTGAAGGGCATCGATTTTTGCTTCATAGCACTGGGAAAAATCAAAGGGTGAGAGGAAGAGAGGATAAAATGCAAGCATTGCTCCTCCAAGGTGGTGCTATCACACATGCTTGGCATCCTTACTGAAAAATATTGTTCTTTTGGCTGATAAGAACCAGAATTGTTGATTTCTTACTCCTTCACCAACTTTTAAGCCATTATCTCTAAACAGTCCTATGCTAGCGCAGCAAATATTTGAAATGAATCTATTTTTCATGAAATTTGGGTTAAGTCGAAAAACGGACTCTCTCTCAAAAAAAGAGTTATTTTTGCAGACTTTGGTGCAGAGTTAGCTATACAATAATCATCGGTTCTCCAGAAATCAAACGCTGAAGTCGTGTCAACTTTTTAGTCATATTCCCATGACTTTCAAATTAAAATTTTGTATGGAAGAACTTCATAATAGGTCCTGCGAATTGAATCCACTTCATAATGGGTCTTCTTGGTACTTTAACCCCTCAAAAACACCCTGAAAATGGATCTGACATATTTGTGACAACATTTGGCTATACCTATTTGACAGAGGTCAAGGGGATGGACGCAGCAGACAAAACCAGAGCAAGCATCTCGGTTTTATTTGTGGTCACAAATGAAGGCAGTTTGGGCAGGCAGGAACAGTATTCCACTCTTGCAGGACAGGAAGAAATGCAGTTCCAGTGCATTCCAGACTCCAGTGGACTTGTTATTCACTGAATGATTCGATGATCAGAAGACACAACCTGATTCGATCTCAGCAATAATTGCAGTTATTGGATTAAAGAAGGTATGAGTGTTGTTTTTGAATGCATGATGGCGGAACGCGGAAGTGCGTGAGAACTAACAAGGCAAGACTTGATTGGATTTAGCTGTAGCATTTTTGCAGCCATCTCTCTAGTCAGCAAAACACCTAGCGAGCAAGACAAGCAGATCGAAGCCAAATTGAAATACAAACCAGTCTCTGTTTTTCAAATAGGAGATCAGCTTCTTCTTTCTCTTTCCTGAACTGCCCTTCCAAGGCAAGCAGCCGTTTCTCCATCTCCTGTTTCAGATCAACTCCCTGCTTCTCCAACAATTCAATTTGAGCAAAATTCCAGTCAACCATCGTTTCATTGTTTGGTGTTTCGGATGGTGACAATTTATCCCTGTCCCTATCCTTCCGCTCACGGGCTGCTGTAAAGAAATAATGAACAAAACAGCTTCATAATTGCAAAAAAAAACTAAGCTCAGCAAACCTTGAAGTTGAATAATTTCCAAGTGGAATTACCACTTCTTCTTTTCCGTCACTTTTGTAAGTGTCCCAGATTTTCCAATCCCTAAAAAGAGAGTAGTGGTTAATTTTTCTGACTTGAGAACAAAAGTATCCTCCCTTGCTTACCTAAACTACTGGAAAAAGCCTTAAATGATCAACTTGTCAATTTTCTTTCGCAGCATGGCATACAAGATAAACACCTATCATGTTTCCGTTAGGTCACCGCACGGCTACAGCCCTACCGGGGATTTTAGCCACCGTTATCATGCTATTAATTACCGGGGATTTTAGCCACCGTTATCATGCTATTAATTCAGGCAATTTTTTATGCCTTGTTCTGATCCGACTTCTCAAAAGCATTCGACTCCATCAACCATGAACGGCTGCTTGTTAAACTTAGGCATTTTAACATTGGAAACTGCTCTCTTACCCTACTTCAAAGTATTTTACAGGTCGAAGTCACAGAGTCACGCCAATGGCAGGCTATCAGAGTTTGCTGATGTCTTCCAGGGGATTCCCCCAGGGTTCAATTCCTGGCCCTCTATGTTTCAGTTTGTATGCAAATACTCGTAACATTGGTTGTTTTGTGTTTTAAGTTTTGTGTCACTTGTACGCTGATGATGTTCAATTGTCTTGTGCCACTTCACCTGGCGATGTTGTTGAGCCTCTTCAAAATTTTAAGAGGACCTTCAGGCTCTTCGTTCATGGTCGGTAGAGAATGGCCTCTCTCTGCAGTTAATCGAAAAAGTGTTAAAGTCCTAAAAGTGAGCACATTTATTTGTAAATTTACCTTGCTGAGGATTTGTAAATCGGAACACGTGGTTTTTGCCCAGAATGACACGTGATCCAGTTTTCAAAATAACAGGTTCAATGACAGATCTGCCGTTGACATAACAGAGGGCACCCTTGTTTGGGATTAGCATAATGATTCCATGTCGATTTTGAAAGATGCAATGTTCACTAATAATGTGTGAGCCAGACAGTTGAATATCCTGCGGAACATTTGCCTCTCCTGTTCCAACACGAGTGAGACCATCTTTGATATAGTAGAGTAAGCACTCTGACATGGACGGATCTTCATTGAGATTAACAAGGTGTGGTGTCTGAAAGCAGAAAGGAAGAAAGAATCACATGAAAAAGATTGTGCAGTCTTCCAACGCCACCTTGTGGTCACATTAAATTTATTCTTCTCAGAATAATTATTGTAAAGACTTGAAATTAATCGCCACTGGAAAATGCAGGAAGGGCTGAAAACTTCACTTTCGATAAGAGACACATCACCAGCTGTGAGAACCTGTTGAAAATTCATATGAAGAGTTTCTCACGACCAACACTGGCAACACAATAAAAAAACTGAACTCACGCAGGTGCTGACGGCTGCGCAATGGAAGCATTAGGAAAGAACAAATTCTAAATAACAATTCTTTCACAGAGGAGCGAGGAGATAGTTGGCTTCGTCAACGGAGAGCGGGATGCTTCCGAAACGTCAGCTCCGCTGTCCAAAATTGGAGAACAAATCGTCAAGTGAGTTTCTTTCTGCATCAAGTTATCCAAGTTTCCATCCAACCTGTGGTGATCTCTTGAGAGAGGAGATGCTGCTCGTGTAGGACACGCAAACGTGAATTTTGAAAATGGATGTGGAGCCAACCTTCTTTGGTGAGAAAACGCCAACAGTGTGGCCATCTTCCTTGACAGCAACACCCATCTCAGCAAAAATAGCTTCTCTTTGAAGTCGAATGGACTCTGTTCTTTTGAGCTTATCCTCCCAGGTTTCATTGAGCTCTAAACAATGGACAAAAGAAGAACAAACAGTGCATGCAAAAGGACATACTTTGTTGTCATGTAATGAAGGACATAAGTGGGGGAAGAGAGTTGGGAATCGTGTGACTGCTGTGACTTCTTGATGATCTTGAAACTGGCAGAAGGCATGATAACTGGTTGGTAGGATTGGGCCTTTCCACTTGTGTTATAGAGCACACAGAAAAATGAAGACCAAAAATGAAGGGGACAGACAATCCTATCAACCTTCTCCCCCCAAGTCATTTTGGACAAGGGGGGGGGGGAGAAGTTGTTGGGAAGAAGTTTATTTTCACAGAATCAATGTCCTGCAATGCATTCAACTTCAACAAGCAATTGCAGCAATAAATCGTGGCAAACTGGGATATCTGCATGATAAACCCCCAAAAGTAGCCTACATGTCAATTTCAGGCAGAGCTGTGTCACCTATGCTTGCCGCAAACGAAGCAGTAATCGAATCGGTGTTGCCAGGGACACCTGGCAGAGGTCAAGGAGTTGGATCACGATCAGCAGTTGATAAGAGATTCACAAAGTAGCAAAGCTTACATATTTCCCATCGGTGGTCGTGAATTTCGTGGCAGATTTTTCCCTGCGAACCCTTTTCTCAACGTGACCTGATGGTTTATTTTAGGACCTTGTTAGGTTATCCATTCTACCATTATCAAGCACAATAGTCAGGAAATTGGTTGAATTTCATCGTTTAAGAGGAGTTATTGCTTCTGACTGAAATATTGGTTTGAAATTTTGCTTAAGGTTCTTTTTCTGTGGAATTTTTAACACTTCGGAAGACAATGGAAGCCTGAGCCCGACTCCCTTAAAATAGGTACATAAATAATGATTTTTAAACAATTTAAATTGATCCACCAAATCACACATGAATTATCGACACCACCACTCCCAGACCAATGCTTTGTCCAGCCAGACCCAATGAGGAGGAGTAAGAGGAGGTGATGTTAGGGAAGAGAACACAGCAATAACAGAGAGGACACAGATGCGTGTCGGAATTAAAATAGCGAGAGATGATGCACAAATGACAAACCTGCAATAAGTTTTTCATTTGCCTGAAGTTGATCGGCTGCCTCTTCAGCCAGTGCTGAGCTTGGATTGTCTTTTTGACATGGGCCACCTTTTCTTGTCAATCTCAAACCATCATCATCTGGAACAATAAAATTAAAAACAAATCAGAAGAAAATTCAGGACTTCCCAGCCAAAACAAAATTTTCCCATGAACGACAAAGTGCACTTCTTTTTCTCTCTAACCAGTTTGAAAAAAATTCTACTGAATTAAATTGAAAAAAAAAAACAGTCTATATCAGTAATAATTACCCACGAACTAAGATCAAAGGCAATAAACTATACCAACCAGCACCTACAATAGTTTTGAAATTCTGAAGAAAATGTTATCCTGGTCTGAAACATCTAAGTCACAGTTACGCGTATCCCTGTTAGGTACCTACTGCAAAACAATAGAACCAGTTTCTTTCAAGCCTATCCTTATCTATAAGATCCTGGCTTGAGTGCTGTTCAAGAATTTTTCACACCCCATTCCGTTTGATGATTTAATTTAAACTGATCAGAATAGAAAAGAGAGCATTATGCAACGCAACACTGCAACACATTCTCGCTGCCATGAAGAACAACTTATCATGCTCACAATGGTGGTTCACCCACAACTCTTTTGCCTCCCTTGTTTGGGTTTTTCTGTTTGTCAAACCAGATGCAAATGCAGAATTCAAAGAAATCTGCCAACAGAAATAAAAAAGGGTGCTTTTGTAAACCGAATGCATTTGTTGCCAAGCGAGAAATTACCCAGGACAATTAATGTGTGTCAAATTAGGCTTGGCTACAATGAGTTCTCAGCACAGGTGGAAGAGATTTTTGTTTACTTGTAATTCAGGGTCATGAAGCCTAAAGGGAATATCACAAGCAGATTTTATCAAATCCGAGAAAGTGTCTGGCAAAGAGGTTATTACACATCAAATAACATCACAACCTCCACCATCCTTCGTTGATTTTGTTGACTACTTTTTATGAGGACTGCATTAGCCGCCACGGTTGGGGGAAAACCCAAACGAAGAACACATAAAAAGTACCCCTTTTACAGCCCTTAAGAGCTGCTGACCAACAAGAGAGGATGTGGAAGGGAATCTTCAGAAGAAATCTTTTACGACATTCTCTCATCTGTCTTTTGCCACATGCCTGGCTGATAGCATTTTACAGAACCACAAAATGTGCATGACTGCTGATTTTGGTGCACTGGTTTATTTCAGAATTTTATACCAGTTCCAAAATCCAGAGAGATACCGACAGTAGGTAACTGTTTGACTTTTAATTTTTTTTTCAAGGATGACCTCCCGTGTCAGAAACTTGTAAAGTAAGACTGCATTGTTGTTTGCATTGACTTCTCCTGCGCAAATTACAATGTAGATAGCTCAAACAATAGCAACCGGAAGGCATTGTCATAGTGTAGCACAAAGACAACATAAATCAAAACAACGTGTAATTTATGCATGTGAGGAACAACCTGACTTTATTCCCTTACTTTGTTGACCAAAGTGAGACAATGAGCAGGTGTTTTGTCATATCATAGTCATCAGCTCAAAGAGGTGCTACCACAAACACAAACCTTCTTCAACATCAATTCCTTCTGCTTTGAGTAATTCCCTGAGTTTCAATATCTCTTCCTTCAATTCACGAATCAATTTAGCATTTGCATCTTCATTGACAACAGCCTTGCAGACAATCTGCTTTGCCCTGTCAGCATACCTGTGGTGTTGGGAAGAAAATGGGGAGAAAAAAAAAATAATTACGTGCTGGAATTAATTGATGTGAGTTAAGTGGCAGATGGCTCACAGCGATTCACGCATCCCACAATTCCCTACCAAAGTGTCGATTTCAAACTCCAAAATATCCGGAAAAAAGTGTAACTTGAGCCTCTGACAGGGGAGCAGAGTCCCCCAGAAGCAAAAGAAATTTCGAAATTTGGTTGTTTATTTTAGCTGCAAAACGTCGTTTCTCGACCATTTTAAGGTCAGGATCCTTCCATCTTGATTTCCCCGACTCGTTGACTCTTAGCATATTTTGGAGTATTTTCTTGACTTTTGACGCAATTCCCTGACTGTGGGAACCATGTTACAGTGGGAACCATGTTTCATACAGCAAACAAGGGAGGCCATAAGCAGTCAAAGGAAAGTTCCAGGTGCTTCATGAATGAAACAAAAATGAAAATTGTAAGATCAGAAGTTCACCAAAATTGGGATAGCTGTGGGTTCGTTGACAGATGATTTTCTCCAACCAAACTGAACAGCAAAAAAATAAAAATAAAATGAAACAGGGCGAACAAAGAGAAGAGGAAAATGGCGAGATAGGGACAAGATGGGGCAAAAAAGAGAGAATAGGGAACAAAGAAATGATCATACAGAATAATGGATGAAAGCAAAGCCAGGATCAACAGAGAGAAAAAAAATCACGGATTCAGAACAATGTTGAAGGCGAGAGAGGAGAGGAGAAGAGCAGCAAATGGGAGAGGAACTCAAATACTCTGTTCACACTGGATTACTTTACTTTGCTAAAGCAATTTGCTTTTGAAAAATGCCGACACGCAAATATGAGTTGGACACCCCTGCACGTTCATGCAAAGTGAGGCTTTCTGCTTGCCTTCGATAAATGTATTCGATATTTTTTTTTAGGACGGGGTAAATCAGAAAAATAAAAATATGAAGGCAGCACCAAGAAAAAATTCCCGATCACACTGCAAGATTGATGAAAAATGCAGCACAACAACAACTGACCGATGTGCAGTTTTGAAATCGCACCACGGCACCAGGAAGAAATTCACAATTATTGTTGCCATGGCAACGCAGCAACTATAAAACCGAAACCAAAGCTTCATAAATTCTAACAGTAATTGCTATGGGTATACGTAAAAGTTCTCGACTATATGGAAATGATAACAAGTGTCCAACCTTTTTCATGTTCATGCGTTCCACATATGCCGGCTGTCGGAGTCCGAGCTATATCTCATGTTGGTGAAACCCGAGAACTAGGGGTGAGCGGAACCCGGCTTTTTTGTTCGGAACGGAATCGGGTCGGAAATTTGAAAGTCGGGTCGGAATCGGAACTATTTCGGAACCGGAACTATTCACGGAACCTGAATTATTTCGGTACCGGAACAATTCGCGGAATCGGAACTAACTTCGGAACCGGAACTAAATTCGAAACCCACTTTCGGTACCGGAACTATTCGCGGAATCGGAACTAACTTCGGTATCGAAACTAAATTCGGAACCGGAACTACTTTCGGTACCGGAACTTTTCGTGAAATCGGAATTAACTTCGGCACCGGAACTAATTTCGGAACGGAAGTTTTTCGGAATCGGAACCGGAAGAATTTTAGGAACCGGAACTATACTCTCGGAATCGGAACAAACTTCGGTACCGGAACGTTTTCGGATCCGGGTCGAAATTCGGAATCGAAACTCCTTCGGAAACGGAACCATTCTTGGATTCCTCTTTTCGGAACCGTGACTATGTTCGGAACCGGAACTCTCCTCGGAACCTGATCCAGCATGGAAACCAGAAATTCTCTCATGAGCCAGCTGGCTGAATTGAAGGCGCTTTAGCATACCCGACACGCATATTTTTTTTTCCAATCCACTTCCGCGGACCAGGAGGTCGCAACAGCCAATCACGTCGTCTCAAATTGTGACGTCATCAATTTTGGGATTTTTGCATTGCCACCGCTTTTTGCCATTTGGCATGTTTGCCACCGCTTCGCAACTCTTTCTGGGGTTGCAATAGGGTTAGGTTTGGTTATTGGCTTTTAGGCTCCCATCATACATGTATTTCCAGCTCAATTTTGGGAGCCTAAAAGCAGCTTTTAGGCTCCCATTGACGCTTTCGGGGAACATTGCTTTTAGACTCCCAGCAAATACTCGGGAGCAATGGCCGCTCCCCTACTTCTTGAAACGCAAATTCTTAGTTGGAATAGCAAGATATGTTCATGCTCTATGAAGAACCCATCTTGCGGAACGGTGTTTCCCCGGATTATCGCTTTACCGTATTTATCTGCAACCAAGAAGGGAGATCAAAGAGATGCAATTCTGACGCCGCGTGGATCGGTGAGTGTCCCTTCCGAACAGGGTGATTCACGCACCTATAACCGGAGCTCGTGAAGTTTGTTAAATAAATTTGGCGGTGGAAAGAGTTCGCCCAAGCAATCGTCCCAGAAGTCGAAAACGCATCCTCCGGAAGAAGACGGATTCCACTGCCCGTGCTTTGTCACACTCCACCAAAGAATCCCCGTCGCTCAAAAAGACAAAATGTTTCTGGAACTGCAACGAAGACAAATTACTGAAGTCGTCATTCAGAGATTGTTTACGTTTTTCAAGGACCATATCATCTGGCAGAATCCGAGATTTCTTGAAAGCAAAAGGCACCCAATTACAACCACCCCATAAAAGCTTTCTTTGCGTAAAAGGGAGAATTTCAGTGTTGCGAGAACAGTTGAAAGTACACACGTCCAAGTCCGTGATTTTAAATCTTTAATCAATCTGGAAACCAAGCGTCGCCTTTTGAGAATTTTCTGGAGTGAGCGCAAACGGACAACGGGGTCCCAGTTCGGTGAGTCACATCAACATGAAAACGAATTCACAATGTCCCAATTGACGATTGGCTGAAACGTTTATGTTTATTCGATGTTTTATATAGTATGTTGTGACTATTTGTTGCTGTTTTGTGATGGATGGGAGGCGTCACGCAATGTTCACAAATAACCACTTGGCCGTTTTGGGGCGGGAGTGTTGTGGGGAACATGCTCGTTGGACAGGAAGCATCAAACGATTCACATTCGTTTTACGGGCACAGTATGTTTTGCACGAACGTAGATAATACAACACGTCCCGTCGTTCTCACTCGTGTTGGAAAAACTTTTATGTTTATTTATTTATTTCAATACTGCCTCAAAAGAAGTGGAAGTAGGACAACTCAATGTTAACAATGATCAACATGGTAAACACAGGGCAATGTGTATCAAGTGAGTGAAAAAACACATCTACGGATTGTTTTAAATGAATAGATTTTGCTTTAAAGGTATAGATAACACTGAGTTTATAACAAGCACCGAAATATCGCGAATTATGGTGAGGTGTGTATTTTCGACCCAAAGAATGCCGGAAAAACAACGCCGGCATCCTCAGAAATCGTGCGATGAAACCAGGTTTTTTGCCTCTTTGCCAACGAGCATGGGCATGATGCGCCTGCAAAACGTTGTTTTTATATTCCCGGAAGCTGTGTGGGGCCACCTGTTTGCTACATTTGGTTGCTCCGTGTGTTATTTACAAGGTCAATTCGAAAGATGTGTGAAGACGTTGGGGAATTGATCTTCATGTCAATTCTAACAAACATGAAAGACTGAATTTGTTTCGAACGCCCGTCGTTTAGGTGTTTTGCCCTCAACAAAGTTCCGGTTGCCGTGGCGATGGTCTTAGCAATCTTACATGTTTAGGGGGAAAAGACAGAGAGACCGGACTTTTGGTCACCAATCTGCAGGAAAAACGGATGAAATTACATTTGTCTAAATTGATTCTCATTGACGCTCTGGAACACCACTCACCGATACAATCCAAATCACCCTGATGTTTGAGACTGTCCTCAGCTCCATTAATAACTAAACACACCATGCAGCCATCGGCAAACAAACGGATGCGCGAATGAACTGCCTCTGCAAGGTCATCTGAACATAAAATATCGTGGCAAAACCTTTGATGGAGGGGTGTCCAGAACAATGGTCTTTCAATTCATAAGAATTGACATGAAGAACTATTTTCCAAATTTTTGCACACCCCTCGAATTCGCCCTTCCTGGACAAACAACACAGAGATCAACGACCATCTTTCAGAGTCACCCTGTGTTTGTCAACCACTATTGCTTTTCACTGACTGACCACGGATGTAAAGCTCAATAGTTTATTCTGTTTTGATTGTTGTAAATCTGAATATTGTATAATGTGGAATTAATTGTGGGACGCCAGCGACTGTCGGCTGTCGTTTTGGCTCTTAATGGAGGAGCGCGTCTAAGTTTGCTGTGTCAGTGTTCTGTAATTCATTGATTATCGGACGCTTTTAAGTTTCCGTGTTTTATGTGTCTCATAGACTTTGTCGAAAACCATAGGGAGTGTATTTAAACCTTTTGCATCTCAATCCAGGCAACACCAAGCCTGTGCCTATTGTGAAAGGTGTAATTTGTCCGGTAACCCTGGGGCGCTGTACGTTTCAGGCCATGCTTCCAACAGTGTGTCACATCTGACATCTTTACCCGTTTTCGCTGTGATTCCATTGTTTTGCAAAATAAAATCAGAAATGCGCTGAATTTGAGGGCCGTCCAAATTATGACGCAACCTTGGTTTTGAGACGTCGACAGTTGCCAAGCCTGGTGCGTTTGGCACAGTCAACGGACAATACAGCTATTTGTAGCGTAATGATTTCATATAAATGGAAGAACAAGCTGACCCTATCCACAGAAGTGTCTATGAGGGTCTGCAAACGTTAAATTCAAACGCAATTATCACACAAACTCGCAATGATGCCTGTGCCAGGTGGCTCAACACGGTCACTCACCCGGCGAAAACTCGGGTCTGACAGTTCCAGACCTCTGCATCCCAAAGTGTGCAACAAACAAAAAAGCCCTTTCAACCGTCATTGCACCATTTTAAATGAAATTCAGACATTTGCTGAAATTAGAGATCGTGCCAGTTGGTCCTAACCCGGTACAGATCAGATTTGGAGGACAATGATATACGGAGCCATTCAGAATAGCCGGGCCATAGGAGAGTTTTCCAGACTTTTGAAAGCACGGGGCAATGTAATTCCCCATTTCGCATGCGCCGCAAATAACATCACACGAAGGAATGCATTTAACGGCGCACACTAGATGGGGAATAACATTGCCCTGTGCTTCAAAAGTCTGACAAAAATCTCCCATGGCCCGAGTATTGTATAGCAAGGGACGATTTATGTTTCGATTGTTTTGCGCACATTTGTAAAGAAAACAAATTGTTTTTATTTTTTATTCAACGATAAATTTTCTTTTCACCGATGACCGTACGTAAAGTTTTGTCTTGTGCTAATAATTGTTGGATTGTTCAGTTATGTCGTTTTTACGGGGAGCACAATTGCACGATCGCAGGGAAACGTTTTCGGACGATAGCCGCTCTTTAAGCCGTGCACTTCTGTCCACCTCTGGCACCATCAGACAGCACTGGGTGTGCCGTTTCTCTGTGTCGTGCCATTGTGAACCCGTCCGATAACGACAGGCTGTTTTCTTTTTCATTTCGTTGTCGTACGTCTTGCTTTTGTTTCATTCTTCTTTTATGAGAATGTACGTTTTTTAATTGTTATTCTTTTAGTTCAGATATTCGTTTTGTTGTAGGCTACGCACAATATAGGGTTTCGTCATTTGACATCGTTTGGAGTTAGATGGGTCAGGGCAGGTCAGGCTAGGTTCGATTGGGTCAGGATAGATCGAGTGTGTTTGACGTTCAGTTGCAATTGCATAATCATCGAGCCCATTCCTGACCTGCGGCCCAACCGACTACCCAACAAAGAGAGGACATAGCCTGTGCTCCATGCTAGCATGAAAGGGGAGACACAATTGGATGGCGTTTTTCTGAAAATGTTTCTTTGCAATCGTTCAGTTGTGTCCCCCTGAAAAACGACATAACCCGATTGTGCTGCTCGGGTTCTAGAAGGATCTTGGACTCTACTTGTTTTGGGGACCTATACGCTTATATAGGCGATGATGTTCTTTTTCCACGAAAGGCTTCAAATCGCGCCTGATGTACATACGGCTTATTGTTCGATAGATTTTGCCACATGACTTTTTTCTTTATATGCCTTGGAGTAATTCCTATGGTTGTAGTTCGGAGTTATTTTGAAGGTCGAAAATGCGAAATGTACTTCGCATTTGCGGCCGAGAAGTATTTTTTGTCCTGTATATTTACGTTTAATGTTTTCTTCACACGTATTTGCTGGATTCCATCGCGTGGTTTCATTCCATGGGATTTGGTCTGTCTTTATGTTATGCACATGTTTTTTGCTTTAGACTTTGTTTGGTTTATGAGAATGAGAAATGTCTCTGACCAATGTTTTTTTGTTTTCTTTCGTGATCGCCAATAATAATCTTAATCATTATATCATACTCCTAATAATAATTGAATCCGTTTTTGGAAAAAAGGCAGATTCCATTTTTATGTTTCCATACTTTTCTTGTAAAAAAGGCATAATTCCTCGATGTTTGTCCTTTCTCCGAAGAAATATTTTTTTCACAGACTGTTTTGATCCATTTGGAGTCTTTTAAAATATCGCCTATGTTCGAGGACTTTTGCTAAGCTCCGTATAATAACATTTCAACTCCTCTTCCCATCTTTCAATTGATGTTAACGAACATGTGTTCAGAGTTTCGTCGTTTTGTTGCAGAACCCAAGGGTCGCCGGCAGGACACGGAAGACCATAATAACTTTTCAATGCATTTGTCGCGATCAGAGGAGGTAGGTATCGTCATTATACGAGAGTATGCTTCGTTCCTTGAAAAATGCGATGTCTGGGTGGTGCCGTTTCAGGAGCCGAATTATGCTGTTTGTCGAAATTGTAGAAATGAAACAAATGTTTTCTTGCAATATACCTATCGTGCAGCTGTGCGCTCGAAACATGTGGGTAGACGTTTGAGTCGAGCATATCTGTTGTCAGCAATGAAATATTCTCAACACAAACCTGTATAGTGGCGGAGGAATTATTGCACTCAAACACAGAATTATTGCACTCAAACACATAAAAAACTCGTGACCGCTCAGACATTAACTAAAACTCTGTGCTGCAGAAATGAAAGATCCTATTTTTTACCGACGTCACAGTCTGACACCCATCACAGAACGCTTTGTTGACGTTTGGTGCTCTAATTTCTACTGTCTGCGTAAGTATGAAAAGAAAGAAAACAAACTTTTTTGAGGCAACAGTTAAATGGGAAAAACACATGTGTGGTACTTGAATTCTGCCGCCACTATACCCGACATTGGCTATTGGTTGTTTGGTTTAGGGTGAGCGGAATTGGGGAATATCACAACCCAGTCCGCGTTTTGCCTATGCAGGACGGCTGCTGTGATGATATCACATTGAGGGAGGGGAAACGTGTTTGCATTTTTAATTCAATCGAGATATTTTCAGTGCAACACTCGTCATTTCCTGTTTAACATTAACTTTCTTGTTTTGTAAATAAAACTAGGCATTCAGGTTCACCGCATAAGTATCCTTTAGTGTGTGATCCAGACTACTCATTTGGTCAGTCTAAATCAAAGACCTAATATTGTTGTCGGTTATATTTGTGCTGGTTGTGACTGCCCTCCTCCTCACGTCGATTTGGACATCACTGCAGTGAATCCGAAGGACATGGGTGAGATGCAATGAAGTTTCTTGGACGATGATGCGAAGGTATGTGCTTACCGTGTTGACTCATGCATAGATACATTTGTTTTGTGCAGTATTCGATTAATCCGTCGGGGGCTTATGCAAAATCCACCAATTCCCACCAACGCGGATATTGTCATACGATCATATGTTTTGCTATAAGTCGTTCCAGCACTTCCAGCAGGAAGTGCTGCACTTCCCGCACTTCCACTGGGAAGTGCTGAAAACTGCTGCCTCAATATCAATATCCAAGTCGGACTCGGCCAATATCATAGCAAAGCCTGGGTCATGCATCATATCTGCTATTCATGGAAATGAATTGTGGAGGCCACCAGGCACCATCATGCGAATGTATGAGTGTGACCGCTTGACCTTCCTTTATAATGGTAATGGCTCCTGCATGTGCACGTGTGTTTTTATTCTGGAGTCGTTTTTCGGGCATCATAAAGGGAATATCGTTACTTTTTCGAAAGCTTTACTTTTTGAATTTGTTTACTCTTTGTTTGGATGTTTGTCACGCGATTGTTGATCGCCGGGCCTGCATGTCCCTCGTTGCAGAGATATGTTGACTATCCAACACTTGATTGACTTTTGGACAGACTCTCACGGGTAAAGTCACAAAATTCCTTCTTCATTCCAACAATCGCTTAACTTTGTATGAGCTGATTTCATGGAAACTTCACCATTACGATTTTGTCACAGGTCCCTATACTCAGTATGCGGAGTGTTCAGAAATTGACGGGCCATAGGAGATTTTTTGTCAGAATTTTAACGCACAGGGCAATGTAATTCTCCATCTCGCTTGCACCGCAGAACGCATTTCACGAAAGAATGCTTTTTGTAGCGCATGCTAGATGGGGATCTACATTGCCTCGTGCTTTATAATTCCGATAAAAACTCCTCTGGCCAGTCAATTTCTAAAGATCGGTATTGTCCACCAGAGACCGTTAAAAACTGAGCTAATCTCATTAGGAAGACAACCACACAACGACTTGCGAATGTAACGGAGAGTTTTTGAAAATACTCCACAGATTCCTCTGGTTTAAAGCGACTTTCTCGTGACCACGACCCGCTTAAGGATGACTTTAATTTTTTTCAGTGCCATCGATCACGTGCACCACGGCCGACATAGCATTCCGATCAACAATTACAGAGTGGAAGTGCTCGTCCATTTCTGGATACGCACCCGGTAAGCGCATAACCATACTCGCAGCAATTGGTGAATCAAGTACCTTTGTTTTCGATGGCCATTAAGATGCGATTATAGATATGCAATTACAATTAACTCCAGAGTCACTCATAGACACAACAAAAAGACAGAGTGCTACAAAAAGAGTGACGTTTATGCAATCCCGAGGGCTGGGTATACCGCGTTGATATGATCTCGCACGTGTGCGCAGTAATTTGGAATTTTCACGTGATGCTTCTATGGATACCTACGGTTTTATCGCAGAGGAAGCACCCAGAATTGTCCGAATGAACTTCTACAGACTGGTTATGTGCTCGGTGGATTTAACCCAATGCAACAATGTGCTGTAAGATTGACCCTGGAACAGAATCGTATTCTTGTCAATCTGCATATATTTACATTTGAGATGTGATCGACTTAAGGCGGTTTGATTCTGGCTGATTTAATTGTACCTATTCCGATTTTTGTTTGTTCTTTTTACAGAGGCCACAATTCAATCGTCTAACTGGTCAAGGGCTTGTGACGAATCGAAGATCCCCGTCCAACCGAACTTATCGCCGTGGTGCAGACGACGTTGAAGGTGAGATTCAGCTTTCCACTATCTCTGTTCTTGTTTTCTCAACGTGCTGTCCGCACTGAGTGGGTGAGTAGAGCCCTCGAAAACGGGAAAGCGTCCCAACACAGGATGTTCCAAGTGTCCATGCTTCTTTTAGTGTTGACGGTAACCGCAATTATCTATCTAATGAATGTTTATGCCCCTGAACACGAACCAGAACAATCTATTTCAATACGTTTGCTCAGCCTCGAATTCAACAACATTCCCGTCCTGTGTATGTTATTCATCAATGTGTCACACATCTACACCTCCATCCCACCAGTCCTGATTTTATCGTTATCTTATTCAACTTCTTGCTTTGCAATTCTTTCAGGCACACTCTGTGTGAGATCGTCCTGCAGAAGTTTTCCACTGCGATTCTCGACGGGACGCTCAGCGGTTCCTGACCTTCGACAAGATAAGACCAGCATCAGTTTTGTCTAGCATCTCTGGGTAAGTATACTTTTTGTTGGACATGTAATGTACGATTAATTTGTTTTCCTCGTGGTGCAAAGTGCAGACATCTGCAAATTCGAACATCTCCGGATGGTTGATGAGAGGAACTTAGCCCGTTTTGTATATGGTTTCTTGCTCAATCGGACGCATGCATCTTCTGCTTTGGATTGCACGAATTGATTTGACTCGAAAACATGACATCAGTTTTCAGCATGCTTCTTCTTTCTGTGTGCGAAATGCTTTGGTGGAAATCAGTTTTCGAAATTCGCAGGGTGTTCAAACATGGTACCACTGGTCATTGATGTTCCTCGTCAGTGCTATTGTTCGCAATGAGATCTGCAGCGATCCTGTAGAGGCTGTAGAGGTTCATTTTACGTGTTTGTCCTATTTGTCTCCTGTGGCTTGACGAGAGACACTATTAAGATTCCTTTGATATTGTCCCCGTCGGGAATATTCTCATTGGGACAGTTTGTTTGAGGATATGCTTTTGACCATTCCACATCGCGTGACAAAAATTATTCGTGGGATCACATAGGCCAAATGAGCAGTGGATGAGCACTTTTTACACCCTGTACTTTGTATTGCAATTGTTTCCTGTCTGAATGCTAATTTCATACTCTTTGCACCAAGTTGCGTGCAGTGTTTGTCACATAGGGTTGTACCCATTTCCGTTGTTTTTTTTCACCTTATTACTTTGCGTCCGAAGTGGACGTTATTTCCAACTTTTCACAGGAGATCTTACTCTGAAATACTGCCATACATTCCATGTCGTTCAGAGTCGCCCTGTCACTTCGCAGCAGGCACATTGCATTTATTCTTTCCAACCCCAACACATATTCATTCAGGTTTTCAGTTGTGACCGGAAGGCTGTTGTTCAATCTGTCAACCCAAACACTTTAAAGCACAAAGCAACACGCTTGATCCAATGCCTTGGGCGTTCATTATATGGGTCCCCCTATCGCACCCTTTGCAACGTGACTAATCGACAACGTCCCGCACAATTGCACTCCACACGGGCGGAGAGCAGCGATTTGGGAAAGCTGGTTCCACTCCATGGCCGCAGTGCGACAAACCAGAGAAGGGTGCACCTGCCCTGTCCTTTTAAGGGATTTTGACAAAGGCTTGGATCCGCAAAAACGTCGAATGTGCGTCTATTATGATGGATGGATGGATGGATGGATGGATGGAGGGATGGATGGATGGATGGATGCCAAACGACTTTATTGTGGATTTTTGCGACTTTAATGTGGACTGCGGCGACTTTGTTGTGGACCGGAGTCCACAACAAAGTCGCGACTTTATTGTGGACCCCACGACTTTGTTGTGGACCGGGGGACCTTGCACCAACAGGCACCCTTATGTTTTCCTGCGCCTCCGCGTCAATGTTCAAAGCCGAGGGTGTGCTTTCTGTTGCATGTTTCCTGTTGTGCCTGACAGTTATGTGGCATTTCACATGTTTGGGAAGACGGTGTGCTTAGTGTTTGAGGAATGTTTCTTTCAATGGTGTGGGCACAGCGAATTGCATTTTCACGCTCATTAGAAATGCCTTGGGGGTTCGGTTATTGCCTTTGCACTTGAGGAGTGTTATTCTATTGGGGTTGGCACAGAACATTGATTTGACATGCTGCTCAGACACGCCATTGTTTTTCTCTCGGTTATTCCACACGCCCGATGTCTGTATATATTGGTGTATAGTGGCGTATGAATTCCCTTACCCATGCAGTAAAAACGACTGTTATGACTATTGAAGTTTCGCCAAGATGTCTGGTCTATGGTGCCTTCTGGTCCGCTTTAACATGTTTGTCGCTTTTAGATTCTATATTTTAACGTACCAAATGATCACGAATTTGAAAAGTTGACACAACCCAATATGGAATAAACGCATGTGTGGGTACAGTAATTCTCTCGCCGCTATACTTCAGTCAACGGAACTCGGGGGTCGCGTTCGTAGTCCGACTATTGATGTGACGTGGGCGGTAGCCCATTTATTTTTTATACCCAATTGCCGGCCCATTTTTATTCCGTGCCCGAGAAACTTCGGAATCCCACTTCCCTATAAGCGAATGGGACCTCCGGATTGTGAAGCTTGAAATGCTAGTTTTCGACCTCCAGCCTTTCGCATGTGTACAGGGTGTACAGGTATTTGTGTTTTTTCGTTCGATTTGATGGATTTATTTTGTTTCACTTTGTTTTTGTGTTGCGAAAGCGTTTATTTTAAATTTGTATTTTTTGTTCCATTTGATGAATTTAATTTTTTTATTTTTTTTTTTTGTTAAACAAGGGGAACCTTAAACAGACGACAGGGTGTTTAACATAAAAAATTAAAAAAATTAAAAAAATGATTTGTGTTTTGTCGGAAAAGTTCTCAAATGAGATGACAAATTAATGCGAATAAAAATTCATCCTTCTCCCAACAATTCGCATACACAAACCGTTTACAACACAGAAACGTGCCTACAGGGAAGTCCAATTTTCTATGACAACGGGGTTTGTCAAGGGCGCTGAACGGAAGTCCACTGTGTGGCCCGGAAAGATGCATGTGCCCTGTATGTTTGAAATACGTGTTTCTGCAGTTACCCATGTCTGTGTGTATATCCAGCGCGTCTCACAAACGGAGAGAATGCCAAGAAGAATGCCATGCATGAATGCGTTCATCGTGCTGCCAGAGAGCTATTTAGAGTTTAATACTAATTCCAGGCTCGGCCGAAATGACCTCATCGGACGACCCAGGAACATTTCCTCAAGCGCAGTCGGAGAGTGATCAAACGACCAAATCATCGCTAATTAGTCAGTGGAAGATTCGCATGGCCCATTTAATGAACCCCGGCATAAAATCCGTTGCACCGCCAGCATTCCTTGTCGAGTCATTCTCTTCGAACGCGGAGGCGCGGCAATTCGCTAGCCGCCGAAAAGCAAATTCATTCATGAATGGAATTGCATCCTCCACCCCGCCTCCTGAGTCCGTCCACATTGAAGACAAGCGCATCCCTGTAGTTGCAGAAGCAGTAGCGGCGGCATATTTTGCCCAAGACATCGCCAATCTGTTACTGCCGACAGCGGAGCGAATAGAGGTGTTCCTGCAAGAAAATGAGGATGTCAGCACATTCTTCCGGACCGTGCATGACTTGCAATATCGGATTAAGGATATAATGTTTGACGAATGCCAAAATGCGCTCATCCAGTGTGCGGCGAACGCCTCACGTCCCGCCTCCACGACATCCGCAGACCTCACCAAACGGGCCACAACTGCCACAACGTCTGCAGTCAATACCTACCCCACAACCTGCACTACATCCAACACCGTCACCACCAGCGCCATAATTCAACCTGGTCCACACAAAAAGATATGCCCTTTCTGCTCTGGATCTATTTTTCAGTTAGCAAGGCACCTCATTGACGTACACCCTGGCCAGCATGTACAGGGAGCAGTGTCTGAAGATTTAGCAAACATCAATGCCACACTCTCGGTGGGCAAGCAACAGGCAGACGATGAGGGTCGATTTGATCTTCCAGGCGGACGGTTCCGCAACGATGCGATTCGGTGGCAATATGGTGACAACGTCTTCGACTACGATTGTCACATGGACATATTGCGAGATACGTTTCACATTACTAAACTTCGCCCCATTCAGGAAGCGGCGACGAGATCCATGATCGATAACCGCGACTGTTTGATACTAATGCCGACAGGCGGCGGCAAAAGTCTCTGTTATCAATTCCCTGCCGTCACTTTGGGAAAAATGGTCATCGTGGTTTCGCCATTGAAGGCCCTGATCCAGGATCAGATAAACGCCCTTATGCGTCTTGGTATTAAAGCCACCGAATTTTGGTCACATGTCCTGGTAGACACGGACAATGCCAGACTCCAGGTTAATCCACCCTGCCCAGATTCTAATGCGATTTGTCTCTTATATATAACTCCAGAGAAGTTACAACAATCCTGTACACTTACGCGCTTTCTTCAACAGCAATATGAGCGATCGCGGTTGGCATTTTTTGCTGTTGACGAGGCACATTGCATTTCCAGGTGGGGCCACGAATTTCGACCAGACTATCTGCAATTGACGAATATCAGATCAAAGTTTCCCGATGTCCCGATAATGGCGCTGACAGCAACAGCTACGCCGCAAGTCCGAGCAGATATAGTTGCACAGTTGCAATTGAGACAACCTGCAGTTTTTACGTCAAGCTTCGCCCGTCCGAACTTGAAGTATCTAGTTGTGTCGAAACATTCTCGGAAACAGGCCACGACCAATATTGCGTTTCTCCTCAATCGTGGTCTAAAGGGTCAATCTGGCCTAATTTATTGTATGACGAGAATCGAGGCGGAAGTTACAGCTCATGAGTTAAAAAAATCCGGCATTAAAGCTGCCTTTTATCATGCGGGTATGAACGACGCAGATCGTGCCGACGTTCTTCGCAAATGGTGCACGACTTACCACACCGTTATTTGTGCAACTCTCGCATTTGGGATGGGGGTTGATAAACCAGACGTTCGATTCGTCATCCATCTGACCATTCCAAGATCATTGGAGGCTTTCTGTCAAGAAACTGGACGAGCAGGACGCGATGGAAAGACCAGCGTTTGCATTCTATTATTTTCAAAACATGACGTATACAGGCAGATTCAGTTGTTAGGTAAACAGGAACTCCCATTGCAAGAGTTGGAACATCAGCTTGCCCAACTGTTCTGCATTCTACGTTTCTCGGTTAACACTGTTGACTGCCGAAGGTCTTTACAACTGGACTACCTGGGCGAATCTTTTGAGGAACTTGGATGCCGTCAGAGATGCGACGCACAGTGTGACAACTGCACCGTGCTCGCCACCAGCATCCTTCTGGATGTCACCAGTAACGCTAGAAAGATTATAGCATGTGTTCAAAGGTGTGCAGGTGACTCCGCGCAGTGTGCGCTCAGCGAAGGTGATCTGATTCATATGTCCTGTGGTATAACGTCCTCAGAGCAAGTAGAGAAGAAATGTCTTGAGCACATGCTCTTTTCCAGCTTTGAATTGCCTGGACACAAGCCGGTTAATACGAAGATTGGTCCATCTTGATTTTCTGGAGGAAGCTGTCGAAATTGGAGCGCATTCGCCAACTACCAGAATAACAATCGGACGCCGAAAGCCTGCCGACTCTCGAACGTCTGGCGCCAATTCTTTTGCTTTCAGGAACATGTTGCGTCGCATCGGATCGTCAGCAACTAGACGAAGGAAGCAAGTGCTAAGCTAAGACGTCTCGAGCAACTCATCGCAATTAGGCGTGAAATCGCACGCAAAGCTTCACGTGCGACCGGATAAAGTTTTGCCGACTTCGATACTCAGTCGCCTCGTCATTGAATTGCCGGACAATGTAACGACCTTTTTAAATTAACTGGACTTACTGGAAAATCGTTTCCAAAAATATGGCCACCGTTTCACAACGGCCATTCGAGGCTGGCTCTACCCTGGCGAACATGGATTTGACGCCATCTATGATCCATAAAAAAAAATACTGTTTTTGAAATCATGAGCAAATGGAAATGTTCAACCTCGAAAGTCGAAGCTCTCACTCTACGCGGCATATTTTTCACAAAGGCAAATCCATTTGTTCACTCTTCAAAATCAAATTTCTCACACCTTGTGGGTCATCAAAAATCAACAAATAATTACATCCCGAAAAATGA
Source organism: Sinentomon sp. SZTP_YWyxl (assembly GCA_030068105.1). Lineage (NCBI taxonomy): Eukaryota > Metazoa > Arthropoda > Protura > Sinentomata > Sinentomidae > Sinentomon > Sinentomon sp. SZTP_YWyxl. The sequence goes on from JASGXE010017779.1 coordinate 23,009, forward strand.
CCAGCAAGCAAGTGACCAAATGACAGTGGAAATGCATCGCGTTCATTCCGCCGACGATCTGTTATTTCAGATTTCTGGTTTGATGGAGCTCGATCGGAAAAGGAGATATTTTATATCATGCCTCAAATCCTTTCTGGTAGTTGTCTCCTCCAAAGATTGCGAAGATATGTGTAATTCGCTGGTGGAAAACACGTCCATAAGCACTGAGTCTTTGGGCAAGGCATCCGTCTTCTTCACCAGGCTGCTGGAAGGCCGTTGTCGGCACTATGTAAGCAACTTGCATTTTTTCGTGCCTACCTATTTCGTCTTATAGTTTTTTGTTGCTCTGAATGTAGAATACATAAACAAACGTCGGATGGGACATCGATAAAATTGCAATTTCGTCTGCTGCTCTGCTTCCTCTGACCGGTTTTCATAGATCATGCCAGTTTGAAACGGACCTGATGATCCGCCCCAAAGGATTTTATTTGTGATTGGTTCAGACCGTTGTACGAGTGTGGGTGAAATGAAATGGTATGCATGAGGAACATTGTAAACATTGAAACACAACCATCGCGTGGTCAAGAGAGCCATGTTATGAATCGGGGAGTGGAGCGCCCCAAGAAGGAATGGTGCAGGTTTGATGTTATTTTGGATGGGGTGGTTTGCCATTTTTAATCAGGCAATGAATAATGGTACTGACGTCCGCAAATATAGGAACGGGCGAGGACTCGCATCAAACCGCGCTTTTTCTGATTCATTGAGGAATATGGTCAAAGCAAATGCCATATAACTGGTGCACTTGATGCCAGCTCATGACGCTTCATGCAATTTCCCAAATTTGTTTTAAGGTTCGCACGTTGGAACCGCCTGAAGTGACCAAGCAAAATCACAGTTGGAAGGTTTTCTCGGCCCTGGAAGAAGCGTTGACGGCGGCTGCAGCTCCAAATAACGATATGGTCTTCGCTTTTGACATTCGCAATCCATTTGTAGTGGGCGCGAAGAAATTCCTTGTCACTTCTCCTCGCGCTCTCTGGGAGACTCAAGAACGCAGGCCACCATCACTTCGTAATAATTACGAGGTCATTAGGGCTGGATTCCCGTGTAAACTTTTCTTTGATCTAGAGTATGATATTGCTATAAATCCCGAAATCGATGGCGAGTTATTCGTCCAGCAACTGAAGCAGATCGTCTGTGCTACCATCAACAATTTGTTTTCGGTCGAAATAAATGAGACGAATATAATTGACTTGGAAGCTACATCGGAAACGAAGTTCAGCAGGCATCTCATCTTTGATGGAAACAAAATGTACTTCAGCACTGTTTCGGACGTGGGGATGTTCGTGCAATCATTAAAGGGAAATTTCATTCGTCGGTATACGGACGAAGAGTGTGGCATCGCGTGCTCACCCAGTGATATTAGTCATGAAGTTCTGAGAAACGCATTTGTGAAAAAGCGAAACAAAGACGGGGTTCACTTCATGGCAGATATCAGCGTATATAAACGCAACCAATTCCTTCGCGTTTTCCATTCCATAAAATATCTTGGGGAGTGTGCGTTGGAGAAGTCCAGCCAGAACAAGTTCCGGCCAACACGCACGTTGATTGACGATTCTGAGCAAAATTTCTTCCTCCATTCGCTTGTAACATTCTTCCCGGATGGACTGAACCGGAGAAAGAGATTGAAGACTGGCGAATTACAAAGCGCGCCTGTTCGTTTGCACGAAGAACACAACGTCAAACATCCTCAAAGTAACATCAAACGTCTCTAATCAGATGCTCCTTGTCCAGAATTCCCTAATTCAGATGCAATATTTACATTTATTCAATCTATCGTTGGCAAAGGCAACATCGCCCATGTCCAGGTCTTTCCAGAAACACACAGGGTAAAATTCACGATACGTCATTATAGATTCTGCGAAAACATCGGACGTGCTCACAGATCGAACAATATCATGTTTCTGGTAGATACTGAAAACTACATGTATTATCAAAAATGTTTTGATGCCGATTGTAAAGATTTTTCGTCCGACGCAAGACCGCTACCGTTAGATCGTATATAGGCTACTCTGTGTAGTATACTGAGCCATTCTGAATACCCGGGCCATGGGCGATTGTTTTCAGACTTTTGAAGCACGGGGCAATGTAATTCCCCATTTCTCATGCGCCGCAAAACACAATACATGAAGGAATGCATTTAACGGCGCTCCGTGCATTGCCCCGTGCTTCAAAAGCCTGACAGAAATCTCCAATCTCGGGAATTTTGAATTTCTGAGTATAAGCTACTCTGTGTATTCGAAATCTCATAATGGTGTTCGCCCACAAAATATCTCATGTCAATTTTGTCGAGAAGGGAAATGAATTAGACTTGTCCGAACTTTGTTTTTGTTTTGCAAAGGAAAACAAAATCAGAACCACATCGGGTTCTGTAGATGAGAGGAAATCCGGCAAACCGAAATCGTACGCTGAAACCATTCTGATCCAGAGCCCAGAATGTTCTACCGCCGGTTTCAAAAATGGTGCAACATCAGAAGAGGACTTTTTTGGAACGAACAAAAGTACACCTAATTTGAAGAAAAGGGACAGCTGCTCTTCGCAAGAGACCCTGCAAAATCTCTCAAGTTTCCAAGCGTCGTCTAGCACCACAACCAGAACGTCATACGCCAACAGAGCATGCAGCGAAATCCAGAGTGAGTGCTCGGGAGCATTCAGGAGGGTGCCCACAGCCATTGATTCGGCTGGCGTCCATTCGTCCGCCTCGGACGACCCTGTACGTCGCAGAAAGAAGGTGCAGAATACTCCTTCGCCCAAACGCAGGCGTCGCATTCTGTCTTTTGACAGCAGCGAGAGTGAGGAAGAGTCCGACGGCTTCATTTCAGAAACAGGGGCAAGTAGCAAAAAGGAGAGGGAAAATGGAACCCAAAATGAACCCAATTATGAGGAATTGTATGACAGTTTGGATGAAAATGACAGCGAGGCGCTCTTTACTTCACTTGACGCATCCGAGGTCATTCATTTTTGTTGATGTATCCAATGTTTGTCTTTGTTGGTGTTTTGCATCACACCGCATGCATATGTTTCGAAGAACGATTCTCCACACCCGCAACGGAACAGCTAAAATTGGACGAATCGATCAGATTTAGTAGCCAGTGCTCTTTGTCAAATGTGTTGCAAATGGCATTTGTAGTTCGACATTTGATTTTGAAAAAATGATTCAATCAGCTCTCGAATTGTGGGATTTTAGAAGGCCGCGGGTCCTTGGATCTTGCTGAATTTAGTCGCATTTGTTGTTTCAGACGCTGTTTCTGCGTTTATATCAAAGCAGAAACGCAAACCGAAAATACAAACACTTAAAATCAAACGGCTAAAAATGGGGACAAAGGTGTCCGAGGCTTTGATCAGCCCTGTCATGCACGAATTCCGTTGAAAGAAAGTGTTCGTTTGCATTCATGGTGCCGGAGGTCTTTACCGTGTGGGACATCTGGATTCTCACGCAAAAGCGTGTGTCAGCCGGCGCTTTAAACTGAATGAAGCATTTCGGTGTGGGAAAGTCTCTGTTGACGACGGCATTCCTCCCTTTCACACAGTTGCATTGCTCCGGACACTGACGTTTGTGAAGCGGGGCGGATTCGAGCACCTTTGCTCGCATGGGGTTTCCGCACGAAGCTGAAAGCACAATGCGTCACACAATCAGTCCAAAGGACCTGTCGAACACGCACACCAACTGGAAGTTTTGTTCCGTTTCAACCCGACTTGGGCTGGAACAGAAATCAGTAGAAAAGCGTTTCAGTCGTTCATCTGACTTTTAGCGCATCTCGGCTGTGGACAATATGCGTGGTGGAAATCGAACTGTGTTCACAATAATACGTGCATTATTTCGACTTCAACCGTGTACAAAATGTGCATCCTGTGAGGCTCACCCTTGACTTGCAATAAGAAGAGCTCTCATGCGTAAATCGGTGTCAATATTCCACAAAGATTTATGCGTTGAATGCAGAAAAGGGGTCTAAAATGATATTCTTGCCCTCCGCTGACTGTAAAAACTGGCGTAAATTTTAAGCTCCCATGGGAGCCTAACGGAAAATGACAAGTATACTAGGTTAGGTCAGGTTAGGTTAGGTTAGGTAAGGTTAGGTTTGGTTTAGTCAGGTTTTGAAAATTGGATGTTGAAATTGGCTGGAAATCCCAACAACCAATCAGAGACGCGCATGCGGAAGTGGATTGGGAAAAAAATGTGCACCCGACACGCTAGATTTCCGGTTGTTGTCAATAGTCATGGCAGATGAATCTTGCTTTGATTCTCTGAACGTGCTCAGTGCTGTCCGAATAGTTTACTTGATTGGGTAGCAGACAGGTGAACCACATACAAGCACTGTTCTCACTGCTACATTGAAGACTGATGACTTCACTTTGGGCATGAATCTAGATTTCTTCGAATTTGAGTTTGCAGACTTAAATTTCGGGCATTTCTGGTGTTTCGGAATTCGAAGGTTCGACTGTTAAAAAAGTTAATAAGTTCCGTCATTCGATTCCGAGATCCGCATACCGAACCAGGCGTTCCCACTCATATCTATTGGATTTCCAAACGAATTTCTAAGTTTTCCGGAATTCCTCGAATTTCGGAATTCGGATAATTTCGGAATATTTCCGATTTTTTCCGAATTCCGAAACTTCGGAATAAAATTAAAGCTTCCGTACCAATTTCGTTTCCAAGACCGGAACCAGGCCTTCCGACTCATCTCGGTAGGAATTCCTATCAATTCCAGATTTCCGTATGTTCCGGAATTCTGTGAATTTCGGAAATCCGAAAATCTCGGAATATTTCCGATTTTTCGGAATTCCGAACTTTCGGAATTCCGTGAATTTCGGAATTTCGAAAATCTCGGAATTTATCCGATTTTTTCGGAATTCCGAAACTTCGGAATTATTAAACGTTCCGATTCCGAATTCCGAACCGGGTGTTCCGACTCATCTCTGTCGAGAACAACAATTTGGTGTCGACGTCGATTTGTTTCCGTGGAAGTCCACAAAACGTGCCGATTTCAACAGATGGTTGTTGTGGGCGATGTTCGGCATAATGATTTGAAGGAAAAAGAAAACTTATCGACCACAATAGTTGAAGGAAAAAATAGAATACCCCTCGGAGAATTATCCTTTTTTACCTAGGATTAACCCCTATATCCTTGGAGAAAAATTTGGAAAAAAAAATCCGGGACTCTTTCACACTCGTGGAAAAATTTAATCCCTGGGCAAAATTCGCCCTCGGGGAAAAATCTCATCCTTGGAAATAATTCTCCCTCGGGAGAAAATTTCACCTCTGGGAGAAATTTCACCGAAGGGGAAAATGTCACCATTCTAGAAAAAAAAAATTATCTTGAGGAAAATCCACCCTCGGAAAATTTAATCCATGAGGAAAATTGACCCTCGGTTAAAATTTCATCCTTCGGGAAAAATTACCGCCAGGGAAAATTTCATCCTTGGGGAAAAATCACCGTCAAGAACAATTTCATCCCTGGGGAAAAATTTCATCTTCGGGAAAAATCACCCATGAGAAAAAGTTCACCCTCGTTGAAATATTTCACCGACGGGGAAATAATCACCATTGGGGAATCACGATTTGCAACAAATATTGAGGGGCGTTCCAAACTTGCCAGTGAATATTGGTGGGGTCCATATTTCCGGTGAAATTTGATGGGGTTCCATGTTCCTGGGTAATTTTTTTTTATTCATGGCAAGCATTTTTGAAGCCGATCCGCAGTGGTTGCGGCATGCTTTTCATTCATTCCTCACTCACTTCCACAATTCATCTAATTCATACCAAAAATAAAATAAAATAATAAAAACAAAACAAAATAAAAAATTAAAATAAAATAAAAGTAAAACAAAACTAAGAAAATGCGCGTTTCGATTGTGCGGTGGCATTTTCGAGAAAAGGTGAAATTTATGAAGCTTTGTTGTTTGTGGCATTGCTGCAATCGCAATTTCCTTGTTGCAGCTTCAACAGAGATTTTTCTTTGCCCTTTTAAAGAGTGAAGGAGTCATCCTAGCGAAAATGGTCGCTCTATAAAATGACTTGCGCCGAATTTCTAACATCTTTTGAGACAATTTTCAGCTTCCAACTCGCAGGGAGTGTCAAGATATTGATTATTTCTGAAAACTGTATTTTATGACCATATATGGTAATATCACCAGCGCAGAACATGCAGGGGTGTCCAACTCATATTTGCGTGTCGGAATTTTTCAAAAGCAAATTGCTTTAGCAAAGTAAAGTAATCCAGTGTGAACAGTGTATAAGTGGAAAATATTCTTTTGTCACTAGAACAGTCAATGAATGGAATCTGCTTCATCCTAGGGTCTTTGGAAATGGTGAGGATATAAGTGTGGCTACCTTTAAAAGCAACATAGGGTCATGGCTGGCCGAACAGCGTGGGATATTATAACATTTTTTTTTTGTTTCTATGTTACAAGTTTTAAGTTATGCAACCAGCTGATACACAACCAGCTGATACTATCCGAGTGCATTTCATCCTTGTACATTCATGTCATTGCTCATTAATGATAATCTTCATTGCATTGCTGATTTGCGCCAGGGACTTGCCCATGCAAATTAACATTAAATTAAATTAAACTGCAAAAACTGAGGGAACTGTGGTGTGTGTAAAAACAACCATGGTCAAACTCATCCTTCACAACCAACCCAGTGATCAATGCAACAAATAAATTTTATCCACTTTTTTCGTCCAAATTACCTCAACGTCGAAAGTGTTTCTTCGTAGTTTATGTCGGCTGGACTTATAGCTGCTATCATGGCTGTTTTTGAATTTCCTCCCAGGTTCTCACGCAGCAGCCACGTTAATACTGAATCCCTGTATGGTATAAAATCTCCCTTCTTTTTCTTTCTTGAAGCCTAAGGAAATGAGAAAAAAACCACGTCAAAAATTTTATCCTGAAAAGAGAAGAAAATCAGTCATCCATATAGCACCCAGCAAAACCATCGTGATATAATATTTGCTTCCATCTCACTTTTCTACGAATACTTCTCACCCAATATTCTTTTGAATGCAAGACGATGATATCAAAGAAACAGAATGACGATCCTCATTCCAATAAAATAAGCAAAAGCCGACCCAACAGAAACATTGTAAACATTGCCCCTCATTCAGGCTGGCACATATTCAACTTTAATTTAGAATGCTTCCAAATCAAATTACTTCCTAATTGAGAAAAGTGCCGATCGCAAGAAAAAAAAAGGTGTTATTTTATATTTTTTGATTTTGATTTCAAGGGCTGAGGGCAAGTTGAGGACTTGGAGTGGGGAGGTCAAAGTCTTTTTTGGAGAAATCTGATTTTTTGTCCAATTTTAGATTGTCAGCCAATCAGATAGTGTGGAATCTGCTGAAAACAGTGGCGAAACCCATTTTGAATCATCTCTTCTGGTTACAAAAATATTAACGAAGAAAAAAAATGGGAAGCCATAACGAAGAAATCTTTGACTATGGATTAGCACTTTTGAATACATATCAGCTAAATATAAATTTCAACTTTAGGTCCATTTACTTCCGGATCATAATTTCTTGCCATCGGACCCGTGTATCTCTGTCAATTTACAAGCTAGAACATTGACATTTGGCAGCCCTATGCAGAAAAGTGCAAGGAAACTTTTGATGGGCTCCTATTTTCAATTCTTCCTTCCATTCTCAAGTTATTTCAAATAACCTAAGGGAAAAGGTAAAAAATTTACCGCTCTTCAAATGGTGTGCTGCAAAAGACTTTTGGAGAATGCGAAGATGCAACGTTTCACTCCCTCCTCGTGGAGCTTCGTCAGGCAACACCGATGGTTGAAAATGTCAATCATCGTTTTCGCCTGATGAAGCTCCACGATGAGGGAGTGAAACGTTGCGTCTTCGCATTCTCCAAACGAACGGACAAAAGGCCGTTAGTCTCTCTCTTGTGTTTTATGTGTCCTGATGTTAACCATCGTTTTGGATGCACGTCTGCAAGAGTTAATGACAAATGGAACAGACTGCAGCGTGCATGTGCAACATGGCTGCTGGTATCTATTTTATCACCTCCAAACCATGACCTTTTTGTGAGGCTATGGAGGCCAGGACTTTGGACAGGCACAACAAGTACTGTTTCATGGACTCCCTCAGAATTGGCTCCCACACAGGAATTAACACAGTGCAGGTGGATAGGTCTGGCCTCCAAATAAATGGGACACTGGAAATTGGTCTTGACTGAGATCACTTGTGATTAGGAATGCATTCTGGAGTGGTAGCAGATCTTTGTCTTTCAAATGGGCAGAGATCATGGACGTCTACTTTTTGCACAGATGGGCAGCTGCCCGAGAAGAGCCAACGGGTCCCTTGCCGACGTCACCGTCGTATTCTGCCACTCCAGAATGCCATCCCAATCATGAGTGAGTTCAGTCGAAACCAACCTCCATGCAGACCCCATTTAGAGGCCAGATCTTGCCACCAGCACTGCGTCAATTCTTGTGCAGACAAATTCTGAATGGAGATTACGAAGCAGGGCATGTTGTGCCTGCCAGAAGTCCTGGCCATCAGAACTGCTTGAATGAGACATGTTTCAGAAGTGATGAAGGTGATGACACTTGAATATGCACGCCATTGATGTTTCTGTTCCATTTGCCAATTTTTGACTCTTGCAGGAGCCCATGCAAAACGATGACCAACATTAATCAAGCACCACTTGGCCAAGAATAAAGAAGAATTCGCTCAGCCTCACGGCCGTTCACCTGAACTGACAGATGAGAACAAACTCACAAAATGGTTTCAGGTGAGTTTTTTATGAATCAACCTGTACATTGGATCATGGGAATCATTATTATTTCTATGGCTGCACCTACCTACATGGCCAAGTGTTGCCTACACAGGCCACATGTCTCTTTTGCTATTGAATTTTCAAAACTGGTGGTCGAATGGGCCAAATGGAAATAGGGCCTGTGTCCTACTAAAAAACAATTTGTTTCTTTAGGATGGGGTGATCCCAAAAATTAAAATATGAAATGGTGAAAACAAATGCCTGGAGGTCATACTGCTGCAGGAAACTTACAGACTGGTTTGGCACAATGCAGAGTGAATCCAGCAAAAGATCAAATTAAAAAAAACAAGAGAATGGCAGAGAATAGTATGCCACACGGGAAAAGTGAGGATTGCAAAAAAAAAACAACAGAATTGCTGCTGATCATACAGATATAAACCAAAATCCTCCAAAAACCTAATGGGGGGCAGCAGGTGATTATAGATAACTTGGTT